>CAXARO010000040.1:0-29067 GCA_963971305.1 Arcuatula senhousia | reverse complement strand
TATACAAGTTTTTTTGCTGTCACCTTACACACATTATACACATTATACAAGTGTGGCCACTAAAAGTATGTCTTGCCTGCCGGCACCATCACTACAATCAACTAACTAAGCTTTCATTTCTTGATATAAAACACAAGTGTTTGTATGTCCAATATCAATACCTTCAGTCCTGGTGAGATTAAAAAAACCCCAAGTCCACAAAGTCACTTGAGCCTAAAAATGGGTCATGGTCACATGGCATGCTGACAGTTGCATAGACTATAACTTCAGCTGTCTGTATACCCAATATCAGATGCCTAGCTAATATACTTTTCTAGCAATTCATTGTCCACAATAGTCTTATAAAAAAGTTTTCTGCCTGAAAAAAACCCTCAGATCACAAGAGCCTGAAAATAGGGTCAGGGTCACGTGGCATGGTGACAGTTGCGTAGAACATAACCTCAACTGAACTGTATATCAAATATCAGATGCCTAGCTATTATACTTTTTCAGAATATCATCGTCCACTAAAGTCTTACAAAAAAGTTTAGGGCCTGAAAAAAGATCTAAGTTCACAGAGTCACTGGAGCATGAAATGGGGTCAAGGTTGCACGGCATAATGACAGTTGTGTAGACCATAACCTGAACTGTTGGTATACCAAATATACGATGCCTAGCTTTTATACTTTTTCAGGAATTTATTGTCCACAAAAGTCTTACAAAAAAAGTTTACGGCCTGAAAAAAGACCTAAGTTCACAGTCACAGGAGCGTGAAAATGAGGTCAAGGTCACACGGCATGGTGACAGTTGCGTAGACCATAACCTGAACTGTCTGTATACCAAATATCAGATGCCTAGCTATTATACTTTTCAAGCAATTCATTGTCCATAAAAGTCTTACAAAAAAGTTTAAGATGCTGCCGCCACTGGAAAGTAATACCTATGTCGCAGGTCAGACAAAAATTGAGACAGAATTCCCAAGCATGTCTTGTCTACCCAACCATGGCTAAATTTCATTTTTCATAATGAATGACTAACCTCAACTCCCTGCCATTTTAGTTCTGGGTATTGGTCATCAAACATAGGAATAAAATCATCATAGTTAATCTGCAAAAAGTAACAAAAGCAAGTGAAATATTTGGGTTGAAGCAAAATTACACACAAAAAAGTAATGCAATTGATGTCCATCAGATTAATGGATCAATGTATTTAATTGTTATTTTATGTTGTTAAATTTTCTTCCAATCTTTTGATATTGACTAAAACATGTAAAATATCACGATTCAACTTGCTATTTATTGACAGCCAGTTAATTTTACTTTATCTATTAACAATCAACATCAACAAATAGATGAAACTGTCAACAAAAATTTGTTGCAAATGAATGATTTCCGGAATTTGACGAAAATATCAAAGTTCAAATTTTTTTTGGTCCGATGGTGTTTTGGTAGGACTGGCAAGTACTATTGCAGCATCAGACCAAAAGTCCGGCCTATTCCAAAACTATTTGGCCAAGTCTGCATATGAAATACCGATTTTTCCTGTGAAATAAAATCTGGTAAATTCACAGTGTGAAAAACAAAAATATTTTCACTCTTGCGTCCTTTCCAGCCAAACTCAATTGTGACGTCTTGAATTGTATTGCGTTGTCGGCATGACTCCTGGGGTCTAAATATATACGCCATTCAAATCAATTTATTAAAAACCTATTAAATAGTGGCATTTTATCTATGTAATAAATAGAATAATCAATTAGGTCTCATGAATTACAACAAGAGGCTCCCAGGAGCCTGAATCGCTCACCTGACATATGTGCCTGAAGTAAAGGTTATTAGGCAAAATCTATTTAACGTTGAAAGAGTCATAAGATTAATAAGGGGGTCATCTGACAATATGGTGGATCTTAAGGTGCTGATCACTTTTGTTCTCAATCAAAATCTAAAAATCTGTCACCCTTATTGAGTTATTAGCAAAAAAAATGCAGTTTAACCTAATTTTCTATTTTTAGCCACAGCGGCCATGTTTTACAACCAATCAAAAATCCCCACTTCAGTTCTATACACTTAATATTAATAAACAGCAATACCAAGTTTGGTTCCAATTGGACTTAAAGTGTCAGAGAAGTTAGCGTTTTCAATGTAATAAGGAAATGCTTTTTAAATGTTTTAAGGGCAATAACTCCTTAAATGAAAGGTCCTACAAGGTTGACCCTATTACATATTTCGTAAATCTTGATGTGTTTAACAATATGCAATTTGAATTTCTCAAATATCTTGTATAGTTTTCTAGATATTGAGCTTAACAGTTGCAACATTTGCAAAAAATCCACAAAAAGGGCAATAACTCCTACATGGGTTGTTGGATTTTCTTCAAAATTTCAGAGCTGGTAGATCTTGAGGTGCTGATTACGTTTGTTTCCAATCAAAATTTTAAAATCTGTCACCGTTTTTGAGTTATTTGCAAAAAACTGCCATTTACCCCTATGTTCTATTTTTAGCCACAGCGGCCATGTTTTACGACCAATCTAAAATCCCCACATCAGTTCTATACACCTAATGCTAATAAACAAGTTTACTAAGTTTGGTTCCAATTGGACTTAAAGTGTCAGAGGAGTTAACGTTTTCAATGTAATGAGGAAATGCTGTTAAAATGATCAATTTTGACGTTCTAAGGGCGATAACTCCTAAAAGGAAAGGTCCTACAACTTTGACCCTGTTGCATATTTTGTAGATCTTGATGTGCTTAACAATATAGAATTTAAATTTCTCAAATATCTTGTATAGGTGTCAAGATATTGAGCTAAATAGGTGCAAAATTTGCAAAAAATCCACAACAAGAGGCTCCCAGGAGCCTGAATCGCTCACCTGACATATGTGCCTGAAGTAAAGGTTATAAGGCAAAATCTATTAACGTTGAAAGGGTCATAAGATTAATAAGGGGGTCATCTGACAATATGGTGGATCTAAAGGTGCTGATCACTTTTGTTCTCAATCAAAATCTAAAAATCTGTCACCCTTTTTGAGTTATTTGCAAAAAAATGCAGTTTAACCTAATGTTCTATTTTTAGCCACAGCGGCCATGTTTTACAACCAATCAAAAATCCCAACAACAGTTCTATACACCTAATAATAATAAACAATAATACCAAGTTTGGTTCCATTTGGACTTAAAGTGTCAGAGGAGTTAACATTTTCAATATAAGGAAATGCAGTTAAAATGCTCAATTTTGACGTTCCAAGGGCAATAACTCCTCAAAGGAAAGGTCCTACAACGTTGACCCTGTTAATATTTTGTAGATCTATATGCGCTTAACAATATGCAATTTAAATTTCTCAAATATCTTGTATAGTTTAATTCAAGATATTGAGCTAAACAGGTGCAAAATTTGCAAAAAATCCACAAAAAGGGCAATAACTCCTACATGGGTTGCTGGATTTTCTTCAAAATTTCAGAGCTGGTAGATCTTGAGGTGCTGATCACTTTTGTTCCCAATCAAAATTTTGAAATCTGTCACCGTTTTAGAGTTATTTGCAAAAAACTGCCATTTACCCCTATGTTCTATTTTTAGCCACAGCGGCCATGTTTTACAACCAATCAAAAATCCCCACATCAGTTCTATACACCTAATGCTAATAAACAACTATACTAAATTTGGTTCCATTTGGACTTAAAGTGTCAGAGGAGTTAATGTTTTCAATGTAATGAGGAAATGCTGTTAAAATGCTAAATTTTGACGTTCTAAGGGCAATAACTCCTAAAAGGAAAGGTCCTACAACGTTGACCCTGTTACATATTTTGTAGATCTTGATGTGCTTAACAATATGCAATTTAAAATTCCCAAATATCTAGTATAGTTTTCAAGATATTGAGCTAAACAGGTGCAAAATTTGCAAAAAATCCACAAAAAGGGCAATAACTCCTACATGGGTCGTTGGATTTTCTTCAAAATTTCAGGGTAGGTAGATCTTGAGGTGCTGATCACTTTTACCCTATGCCAGAATTTTGATATCTGTAGCCGTTTTTGAGTTATTTGCAAAAAACTGCATTTTACCCCTATGTTCTATTTTTAGCCATGGCGGCCATGTTTTACGACGAATCAAAAATCCCCACATCAGTTCTTAGCACCGAATGCTATTGAACAACCATACCAAGTTTGGTTGCAATTGGACTTATGGTGTCAGGGGAGTTAACGTTTTAAAAAGTTTACGGACGACGGACGACGGACGGACGACGGACGACGGACGACGGACGGACGCCAAGTGATGACAATAGCTCACATGACCCTTCGGGTCAGGTGAGCTAAAAAGGGCTATAACTCCTACATGGGTTGTTGGATTTTCTTCAAAATTTCAGGGTAGGTAGATCTTGAGGTGCTGATCACTTTAACCCTTCCAGAATTTTGATATCTGTAGCCGTTTTTGAGTTATTTGCAAGAAACTGCATTTTACCCCTATGTTCTATTTTTAGCCATGGCAGCCATGTTTTACGACCAATCAAAAATCCCCACATCAGTTCTAAGCACCAAATGCTAATGGACAACCATATCAAGTTTGGTTGCAATTGGACTTAAGGTGTCAGAGGAGTTAACCTTTGAAAAAGTTTAAGGAAGGACGACGGAGGCCAAGTGATTATCAAGTTTGGTTGCAATTGGACTTAAGGTGTCAGAGGAGTTAACCTTTGAAAAAGTTTACGGACGGACGACGGACGACGGAGGCCAAGTGATGACAATAGCTCACATGACCCTTTGGGTCAGGTGAGCTAAAAATATGATCAAGGGAACGCACTGAAATTTAACTCGTGCGCAGAACACCGGAAGTGTGAAACAACAAACTGGATCGTGCATGAACTGTGGTATGTTTTGTGGTAACAATTGCCCAGTACATTCTAAGACTTGTAACAAATGTAATACTTTACGCCATTTATATATAAATATGAAAAATAGTGCATGAAATTGGACATAATGTGATATATTTTCACATGTTCCATTGCTGTAAATGGCATTTTTTTTAAAAATATAGCTGTAAATGGAACTTGACCTTTCTTTTAAAATTACTCAGAAGCAATTGTGCAAAATTATTTAAAATATAAGTTGTTGGTATTGGGAAAATTTCTAGGCACAAACAGACACCAGATTCACTCAGAATAGAGGATATTGATATGATGTAATTTCTGAAAATTATTCTTTTCTCATCTTAAGGTATAATAAAAGTCATGTGTAAGGGGAAGTGTAAAAAATATACACAAAAATACTTTATTCTATATATTATATTTTATCTTATTTTAGGTATTGGTGTACTTGTACATGAGATTACTTCTCATGTCTACACTTAGTTTATAACGGATGAGGGGCATTGAGACCCATAATTGGCCCAAGAAAATGTAGTTGGTTCAATTATTATGATATTTATAAGAAATTTCAAATTATATGTGGTTACAAAGAAAACTTATCAAATAAGGCAAATTTCATTCATTGTGATTTAATTATGACATCACATTAGGCAGTCATATTTGACAAAATAGAGAAAATCTGCAACTTTTAGTAGTTTCAGTACAAATTTTCCCTGAGAAAACATGGGGCGCATAGAAACAACAACTTCAAACTTTTAGAACTGATAGTTTTTATCATTTTTCACATTTTTTGTAAGTATGAACTTGTTGTTAAAATGCCCCAACCTCCTTCCAGACTAAAAAGTGTGCGAAAATCAGAAAAAAACAGTGAATTTAGGACAGTTTCCTTAATATGTACCTTTTTGAGTTAACTGATTGGCATGACAATTAAAATGATCTGCCAAAAGCTTATCATTTTTATTAAGCCTAATATTGAATCAATG
Source organism: Arcuatula senhousia (assembly GCA_963971305.1). Taxonomy (NCBI): domain Eukaryota; kingdom Metazoa; phylum Mollusca; class Bivalvia; order Mytilida; family Mytilidae; genus Arcuatula; species Arcuatula senhousia. The sequence continues at coordinate 23,257 of CAXARO010000040.1, read as the reverse complement.
TCTCAACAACTTAGGAAATCTATCTGCTCAGTTTTAATTTCATGGTAAATCTTGGGCCAAAAATGGGTCTTATTGCCACTCATCCTTTATGTAAATTCTAAAACCTAAGGTTTAACTCCTTCCATCTTAGTTTTGCCCTTAACTATTTATTTAGATTTTTTTGGTTTAATGCATTTCAAACATCTTTTAAAATGGGGGATTTCCTATGTTTGGGTTCTAGTGCTGCTGATAAGGAATAATTTCTGAAAAGGTCATACAGCTCATAATAAATTAATTGCAGTTGGAGTTACCATATGTGTTATAGTCTCATGTTATTTACATTTATCCTTTCATAAACTATTTTAATACTTACCTGTTTAAGATTTTTTCCTTCATTGAAATAATTCATCACTGTAAAATGTTTTTCATATTCATCAAAATGATCCAAGGAAAATGGCCTGAAAACAATTCCATAAAATTCATCATAGCATTAAATTCATGAAATTAGGTAGTTATGTTTTATTTTTTCAAGCAGTGAACTAAGTTGCAGTTAACAAATGGTTATAAAACATTAATAGACTGTTTATTGGTTATGCTATTGATGTCTTTTGGTGCTCCTTTATTCTGACAGGTAAAATTGTGAAGTTTACTTAGGAAATTTTCTCAGGTAAATAATGTAACAAAATTATTGCATTAGAAAACAGGAGGGTCAAGATGCATTCAATGACTTCCGGAAACATGGCGAAGTAAACACCACGCTTAAGGTCAGCTCCTAGATTAAGATTAAAATCTACGTTTAAATGCTTCTATATGGAAAAATAACATCGTATACGACACAATAGACAATTAACCTTTACAGTTACAGTTAAAACAGTTCTAAATATTACATAAAAGATCGACTATTTATCGTTTTGTACTGAAAGTGTGTCCACACGAATCGAGTGCACCGCACCATAACAAAGATAAACAACATGTCAACTGAAATGGATTTGGATGAACGAATCAAACTAGAACACTTAAAACAAATGTACAAGGATAAAGAGCTGTCAGATTGTTTCGCAAACCTTCATATGTCAATAAATAGAGAAATCGCTGATGTCCGACGAGAGATAAAGGAAACAAACAGTAGAATAGACAATATAGAGTCGCACACAGAGCTCATTAACGATCAGATAAAAGCGATCCAGGAAGAGTCCGTCCCTAATCTAGAAGACAAAATAGTAGACGAGACAAATGAGCGTATCCGCCTAGAAATGTGGGGAAGAAAATGGAATTTAGTGATAGGGGGGATAGAAGGAACTTTGAGTGAAACACCCCGTATCACTGAACAAAAAGTAAGGGCATTCTTTGAAACAACACTGAACATGTCCAACGAAGAAGTGAATTCCATTCTCCTTCAGGCTACCCATAGGCTCCCTGGTGGAAAGGATGAAGAGAAGCGCCGTATTATTGTGCGTTTCAGCAGTCTAATAGTTCGAGACGAAATTCTAGCAGCAGGGATGAGACTTCCAAGGGGTTCTGGATACAGCATCGTGCCTGATGTGCCACCATCAGTTGGAACTCTTCGACATAGACTACTTATCAAACGTCGGTCAATGCCTCAAGAAGTCCAGAAGAGAACGATATTGGTTTATCTGAAAGAACACCCTTTTGTGGCCCTAAAAACAAAGACCAAGCCTTCATAGATGGACGCGTGAAGCCTGACTTATTGGATATTTTATTTAGATAGAAATCACTGTAATATCTTTTTGGAAGTTATTAGATAAATAACGTGTTCTTCTTATTTTTTTTCCTCTTTATTTTGTACATTTATAAAGTTTTGTGTTTTGGTTTGTTTTTCCATTACAATGTACTATTGATTGATTGAAGTTCGGAGAATCTGGTTCAAACTGGTTTTATTTGTATCGAGTTTACCAGCTAAATATAAATTGTGTATTGCAGATAGTAATGTTGAATCCTTACTAAATAAGTTCATGTCTAAGTAGTCCGACTATTCACCGATAGTAAACTTAATATATAAGAGCAAAGTTTTTTGAAATACTATTTAAAAGCTAGAGCTTTTCCTTAATTTACATTATGACAATGCGTATACCAAAATTGTTGTTTGCCATGGAAGTTGTGAACCGGTTTCCGAACTTTTATAACTTGTTTACTCTTTGTATGTTAAAGTCGGTTAAAATTTTTCCTTCTCTTATCATCTATCAACATTATAATTCATATTTGAAAAAGCAAACAATCTTAGCAAAAGCTAAATAAGAGTTAGATTTTTTTTTAGTATGGAGCTCACTGGGCGTATTTTATTTAATTTTAGGATTGATCTTATATATTTACCATGAGAAGGAAGGATTTTTTCGGGGGACGTCGGGAATATAGAAAAAATGATCAAGATGTGAAGTATTTTCAGTTTATTTTTGTAGTAAATGTTTCAATATCTGTTAGATTGATGTTACTCTATGTTTTGTATTGTTGTTATGCATATATTATAAAACTAATTTTAAAGTATGGTTAAGATAAAAATAGGAAGTGTGAACTGTCGAGGGTTATCATCTGATAAGGTCAAAAGACAAGATATTTTTATTAAATGTAGGCAAAATTATGATATCACACTTTTGGTTGAAACCCATTGTAAGAAAGAGTTAGAGCCGTATTGGAAAGCTGAATGGGGATATGAAGCAAGGTTTAGCTCTCATACCACGAATAGTAGAGGTGTTGCCATATTATTCAAAAATTCTTTTCAATTCGAGATTCTTAAAGAACGTTCCGATAAAAATGGAAATTTTCTTATGCTGAGTTTAAAAATACATGATATGACTATAACATTAGTTGTTGTTTACGGTCCAAATAACGATTGTCCACAATTTTATTCTCAGGTACAACAAAAGATAGAATCTTTTGGCAATGCTTCAGTCATAATTGGTGGTGACTGGAATGTGCCACAGGACTATCTTTTAGATACTTTTGAATACTCTAATAAAAATAACGAAAAAGCACAGAAACAAATCTTTCAAATGATGGAAGAATTAGATCTAATTGATATATTCAGGGAACTGAACCCAGATTCTAGGCGCTTTTCTTGGAGGGGTCCTAATAAGAAGCAAGCTCGACTTGATTATTTTCTAACGTCATCTGACTTTCAGTCATCTTTGACTGAGGCAGACATAGGTGTTGCATATCGATCTGACCACTCTCCAGTTTTTATAACTATAAGTATAAATGATCAACCAAGAGGGAAGGGAACTTGGAAGTTTAATAACTGCCTGCTTTATGATCAAGACTACATTAATATGATTAAAGATTGTATCAAGGAAACACTTGAGCAGTATAAAACAAGCGATCATGAAGATCTGTTTGAGGTTAATTTTAGTATAAATGATCAGATATTTTGGGAAACCCTTAAATTGATGATAAGAGGAAAAACCATTTCTTATTCCTCTTTTAAGAAAAAAGAGAGGGATAAGGTGGAACAAGATCTTGAAAACAAGTTGAAAAACTTATATGAAGAGCAAAACCTAAACGAAAATGAAATTGCTAGACTAGAATTAGAATTAAAACAAATAAGAGAGGAAAAAATTAAAGGTATTGTTATTAGATCAAAAGCTAAATGGAATGTTGAAGGCGATAGAAGTACCAAATATTTTTGTAACTTAGAGAAAAGACATTTCGTCGAAAAAACAATTCCAAAGCTAATATTGGACGATGGTTCAGAAATTATAAGTCAGTCTGATATTTTGTTGGAACAAAGACGATACTATGAAAATCTTTACTCTAGTAGAAATACTGAGATTAAGGATGAGCATAGTGTATTTTTTGATCCAAATAATCCATTTATTCAGAAGCTAAGTCACGATGCTCGGGATTCTTTAGAAGGACGAGTTTCTTCAGAAGAAATGTTAAACGCCCTTAAAAATATGAAAAATGGAAAGTCCCCTGGTCTAGACGGCTTCACTGCCGAGTTTTATAAATTTTTTTGGAATGACTTGAAATATTTTCTTATACGATCATTTCATGAAGCTTATCGCACTGGAAGTTTATCTGTTTCTCAAAGACAAGGGGTTATTACTTGTCTCCCAAAAGACGGGAAATCAAAATTTTATTTAAAAAATTGGCGTCCCATATCTCTTCTTAATGTAGATTATAAGATATGTGCTTCTGCTATTGCACAAAGAATAAAAAAAGTTTTGCAAACCGTTATATCAGATACACAAATGGGATTTATGAAAGGGCGTTTTATTGGAGAGTGTACCAGGTTGATATGCGACATTATTGAAAAATGCGAGACTGATGAAACACCGGGTATACTATTATTGCTGGACTTTGAAAAAGCATTCGATTCTTTAGAGTGGAATTTTATAGAGAAGGCGCTTCAGTTTTGGGGATTTGGTCCATCCATTGTCAAATGGTTCGAAATTTTTTATAATGAATCTGAGAGCTGTATTTTAAATAATGGACACGTTTCTAAAAGATTTAAGATCGAAAGAGGTGTGAGACAAGGTGACCCTTTGTCTCCCTATCTCTTTATTTTATCAGTAGAATTATTAAGTGCAGCAATTAAGTACGACAATAACATAAAAGGTATAAAGATAGATAACTCTGAGTATTTGATTAGTCAATATGCGGATGACTCAACTTTAATTTTGGATGATAACTTACACTCTATTAATACAGCTCTGAATATGGTCGATCTGTTTTCTGCTTGTTCGGGTCTGAGAGCAAACTTTGATAAAACCCAAGCAGTTTGGATTGGGTCCAAACGGGGCTGTGGTGAAGAACTTCCTACTTTAAAACCTGTAAACTGGAATCACTCAGGAAATTTTAAACTTTTGGGCATTCATTATTGTCTCTCAAAACCAGATAAATATATTGACAATTTCACGAAAAATTTGGAGAAGATAAAAAGATTGTTAAATGACTGGTCTCTTCGAAGGATTTCATTAATTGGAAAAATTACTGTTATAAAGTCTCTTGCGCTTCCAATTTTAGTTCAATCATTTACTGTATTGCCTAATCCTACAGACAAAATTTTAAAAGAATTTGAAAATGTGTTTTTTCACTTTCTATGGGGAAGCAAAGTTGACAAGGTCAAAAGAAACTCTATTATTGGAAACTATGAAAATGGGGGGCTCAACATGCCCCACATTTTGTCATTTCTTCAAGCATTAAAGATATCGTGGATAAAAAAGATATTAGACCCAACAAATGTTGCCCCATGGAAAGTCTTGATATCTGATAAATTAAATAAATTAGGGCAAGATAAATTTTGGCTATATACACAGGATTCTTTGAAGGTTCACGCAAAACATTTTAACTGTTTTTGGGAAAGTGTTATTCTTTCATGGGCAGAGACAAAGGAAGATTTAACCACAGCCCCAGAGGATATTTTATCCCAACCTATTTGGTACAATCCGAAGATAACTGTCGGTGGGAATGTGCTAAAGTATAGTCGATTGGCTCGACCAGATATTTTCTTTATAAATGACCTTGTAAAAGAAAATGGCCAGTTGTATTCTGTTAACGAATTTTGTACAAAATATAACATACAGATACACTTTTTGGAATACTATAGTATTATATCAGCTATCCCACGACGGTGGAGAAATATTTTGTTAGATAATGGAACAAATAGATTAGATTCCATATCTGATAAAATGGTATTTTTAATGCGTGTCAACCAGAAAGTTGTTAAACCTATATATCAAATATTGCTAAAACAGTACTTTAAACAACCATTAAAATCTCAAGATAAATGGAACCTTGAACTTAATATGGATAATGAAAATTGGAAGTATATTTATGAAATCCCCTTTGTAAATATTCTCAGTACAAAATTACAATCTTTCCAATACAAGATTAATACTAGAATTTTATATACAAATAGTCTACTTTATAAATGTGGACTATCTGAGACAGAGTTGTGTAGGTTCTGTTTTGAAACAAAAGAAAAATTAGTACATATTTTTTATGAGTGTTCTTTTGTCAAATCTTTATGGCTTAAATTTGCAGAATGTGTATACTCAAAATGTAGTATAACAGTCAATATCAATCCTGTAAGTTGTCTATTTGGATTTACAAATGATCCGTATTCTTCTATTTTAAATACTTGTTTTATTATAGTAAGATATTACATATATGTCAGTAGTATTAAACAAGAAATCATAAACTGGGAAAGTTGTCTAAGAACCCTTAAATATTACAGAGATATAGACTTAAAATCAAGGTTTCTTTGCTCCCCAAGACGTTCACACACCATCAAATGTAATTGGGATTCTGTGAAGCAATTGTTTCAATCTGACTGACAAAAAAAAAACAACAAAACATATGTTTTCTTTCAAACATTTTGAGAATTTTATCTGTAATATGCTTTTGTAATGTCTAACATATAATATGTGAAACTGTAACTGAATGTTTTGATCAAATAAAAGTATATATGACAAAAAAAAAAATTATTGCATTAGAATAACTATTTGTAAATTTAATATCTATGAAATAACAATTCCATAAACAACTGTGGGTTAATACTTAAGAAAATCATTTGAAGCTAAATATTTTTTCTTTGAATCCAGGAAAATTTTGTATCCAAGAAAAAATATGGAGGTATTTTCACAATATTTGATATAATGTGTTTGCTTTTCATGTAAATACTTAAAATGTAGCTTTGTTACATGAGTTATACCTACTTATTGGCAAATCTAAGCCAGAAGACCTTGTGAGTGTAGATCTTCAGAGGTTGTACGCTGGACAACAGGAGCATGTATCTAACGTCAAATTTGACATCACCAACCTCTTCTCTGTGGAACAACACCTGGTCTGTCACATACTTACAAGCTATCTGCAAGAAAGATTGAACATAAGCTTGAGTGAGTGATTTTAGCTTATTTCAACCAACATGGGCAAAACAGGGCAGTCAGTTTAAATATAGTACCAGGAGGAAACCAACTATCTTGAGCAGGTAACTGACGAAACCAACTATCTTGGGCAGGTAACCGACGAAACCAACTATCTTGAGCAGGTAACTGACGAAACCAACTATTTTGGGCAGGTAACCGACGAAACCAACTATCTTGGGCAGGTAACTGACGAAACCAACTATCTTGGGCAGGTAACTGACGAAACCAACTATCTTGGGCAGGTAACTGACAAACCTTATTAAGTACAGGCCCCCAACCTCTTTTTGTAAATTAAAAAGCAGGATTCTATCCAGCTATCTGTAAGAAATGACTTTTTACATAACCTTGAATTGATTACCTTAAGTAGCCAAGTTTGATATTTGATGGGTTGTATTTGTCTACTATTGACCATTTAAAAAGTATACTGGGAAACAGCAGGAAGGTATGGGACTGACCTGGAAAGGGGAGGCACAGTACAACTCATCATGCCTTAACTGTGAACCAATAGAAAATAATGAGATGTGGAATAAGTGTACGCGACACAGTCCACAATCAAGCAGCAATTCAGAAAAACTGTAATGGACAACCACCAGCAGCCTTCAACGAGGCCATTTGGCGCTGCTCGAGTTCAGCAATTGGCCCATGGTCTAAATAAAATGCATATAATTCAAATCCAGTCCTGAAATAGTCACAGATAGATCCCCTTCTTAAACAAGGAACAGAAAACATCAAAAAGACAAGTTAAAACGAAAGATTCCTGACTTAGGACAGGCACATATAATATGTTGCGGGGTTAAACTAGTTTTTTGGGCCCAACCTTCCCTATATCAATATTCCTAGACAAAGCACAAAAACTAAACACACAATAAAAATCAAATCGATCAAAGTCCAATGCCACTAGAGAGAACCTAAGACAAAAAACAACAAGAACAAACAAATCTGAAATCAATCCCTTTAGTAGAAGCTGAGAAATCTATTAAAAAAGTTTGTACCTGACGGACAGACAGACAGACGGACAAGGTGACTGCAATATAGCTCCCTCTCTTACAAGTGGGGGTATAATTAATGTTCTATTGATATACCTTAGGTCCTGTCTCAGGAAGCCTGACAATGTGGTTAATATTATTTGTGATGTGCATATCCAGACCTCTGGCTAAATTCCATGGCTTACAAATCCAGTGGTTGTCTAATCCTCTAAAATAAAAGAAACATGATGTTTGTATACTGTGGTTTCATTATTATTCTTGGGGTACTAATTTTGGTGGTTTCCCTGAGTGACAGTGAACCACTAAAATTAGAATACAACAAAGCATATTTTTGTCCCCCGCCACAACTCGGAACTGGGACATAGAAATGCCGGGGGTCCATGTGTGCATGCAACCATTCGTCTGTTCTACTTTTTTTCGTAACAGATTTCGTAGCAACTATTAATTCAAGCCTCTTGATATTTGGTATGCAGCTTCAGGTAGGGGTCTCATATGGTGGGATGTGTTTTAAGGTCTGTCGCTTTCCTACATCCTGTTTAACAAGCAGACTTTGAATATTTTTAGGGTCAAAATGGAAAATTTGGTAACAGATTTCTCAGCCACTATTAATCATAGGCTTTTGATATTTGGTATGCAGCTTCAAGTAGGGGTCTTATATGGTGGGATGCGTTTTCAGGTCTGTAGCTTACCTACTTCCTGTTAAGCAAGCGGACTGAGAAATTTTTATGCTCGGCTGGGGACTCAGGAATTCCGTTCTTGTTTAAATTGCTTCATCTAATGAGCAACATGATCAAACCATGAAATCAAGACTCAAAAGAAATATCTTTTTTGGGGTAAACCATCTTAGTCCTAGATCTTGACTTTAATGGTACATTAACAAAAGTTGATATACGGAATTTCAAATTTATTAAGGTTCATCTTTACACTTCGGAAAAAATGACCGATATTTTACGTTTTTTTTCAGTCTATGTGGAACTTAAACTACACATTCAATTGCTTAATAAAGCGTAGCAGCGTCTAGATAAATATTTTTTGCATAAACTTTTAGTATTTTGTATATGTACACTTGATCCATTTTGCCGAGGCATTTTCTTTGCGTTTTTCAGTTCACCCAAATATAGCCAAATATCAACAATGCCCTGTTATTTGGCCTCCACGTGCAAGGTAATTTCATTATTGGTGTTATTAAATCTACTCACAATCGGTTTAAGAGAAGGTTATTTAGGGGTAATTCATGCTTTATTTACAGGACAATTTGAACGGAAAGAAAATGAATAGAGAAAACAACAAAAGTAATCTTGTAAACTGGAAGGGAAAATGATCGACGATTTTTATATCTAGACGCTGCCACACTTTATTTTGTGTTTTTATGTGTCGTTTAGGTCGTACATAGACTAGATAAAAGGGTCAAATATCTACCATTTTATTCGAAGTGTAACCATGAACCTTAATTCACACTGTAACCCACAGTCAATCAAAACTTCAAATGTAGTGAATGTTGATAGGGATAAGAAATAAGAGAAACAAGAAGAACAGCCAGTGGTTATAAATAAAGGACCAAGAAAAGGGGGAGGAAAGTGGAAATGGAGAAGAGCGCAAATCAAGACAGGGGAGGCAAACTAACAACAAATGAGATAACCTGTAACTGAGAGACCCCCCTGTTGAATAAAATACAATTAATGCAAATCAAGACAGGGGAGGAAAACAAATGACATACAAGGGGTTGCACTAAGTCGTGCTGAGCATACCCCCACTCGACCATTCAGAAAAAAGGGAGTAGATGACCAACTGACCTGGAAAGGGGAGGCTCAGTACAACTCATCATGCTAAAGCTTTATACCAAATTTGAAATAAATCCCTTCTGTAGAAGCCAGGAAATCTGTTACGAAAAAATTGTTTATTTTTGACCCATAAAAAGTCTAAGTCAGCTTGGAAAACAGGAAGTAGATGATCGACTGACCTGGAAAGGGGAGGCACGGTACAACTCATCATGTTAAAGCTTTACCGGTATACCAAATTTGAAATAAATCCCTTCTGTAGAAGCCAAGAAATCTGTTACGAAAAATTGACTATTTTTTACCCATAAAAAGTCTAAGTCGGCTCGGAAAACAGGAAGTAGATGATGGACTGACCTGGAAAGGGGAGGTACAGTATATCTAATCATGCTGAAGCTGTGTACCAAATTTGAAACCAATCCATCTGGTAGAAGCCGAGAAATCTGTTACGAAAAATTTCACATTTTAAATTTTTTTACCCTAAAGTCTAAATTGGCTCGGAAAACAGGAAGCAGATGATGGACTGACCTGGAAAGGGGAGGCACAGTATAAATCATCATGCTGAAGCTGTGTACCAGATTTGAAACCAACCCATCTGTTAGAAGCCGAGAAATCTATTACGAAAAATTTCACATTTCAAATTTTTTATCCTAAAAAAGTCTAAGTCGGCTCAGGAAACAAGAAGTAGATGATGGACTGACCTGGGAAGGGGAGGCACAGTATAACTAATCATGCTGAAGCTGTGTACCAGATTTGAAACCAATCCATCCTGTAGAAGCCGAGAAATCTGTTACGAAAAATTTCACATTTCAAATTTTTCGACTTAGTCGGCTCGGAAAACAGGAAGTAGATGATGGACTGACCTCGAAAGGGGAGGCACGGTATAAATCATCATGCTGAAGCAGTGTACCAGATTTGAAACCAACCCATCTGGTAGAAGCCGAGAAATCTATTACGAAAAATTTCACATTTCAAATTTTTCGACTTAGTCGGCTCGGAAAACAGGAAGTAGATGATGGACTGACCTGGAAAGGGGGAGCATGGTATAACTCATCATGCTGAAGCTGTGTACCAAATTTGAAACCAATCCATCAAGTAGAAGCAGAGAAATTGAACCGGACGGACGGATGGACAAGGTGATTGCAATATAGCCCCCTCTCTTACGAGTGGGGGTATAATGAGATAACCTGTAACTGAGAGACCCCCCAGTTGAAAAAAAAATAATTAACACATTCCTACTTTTCTTCTCTGTTTTGAAAATAGGACACAAAGGCAGGTAACTCTGTTTGAAGGTTATATGTCCTTGGCAGCCATGGCGGTTCTGTTTCCATGGTATCAGGATCTTCTGTTTCACTTCCAGCCCTCCGAGACACAACAGCTAACATATCCTTAACAGTCAATACACATTCATGAGGAAACTGGTTAATGAATTTGCCAGGTGACTTCTCACTAAATGTCCTGAAAGATATGAAATAACAGTCTATAGAATCAATTTCTTTTCAATTATTTATATAACTCTTAACTAAAATGATATTACATGTGACACATAATATTTCTGTAAATATGAAAATATTGTAAACTTGGAAATCTTCAAGGGGTGTTATTTTCGTGTTTTTTTGCAAAATGAACCTTTCATGTGGGGGACAAATTAACTTTTCATTTGATAATTTATACTATATACTTAAATAAAAAGCTTCGTCAAGCGCAGCATGATACAACCACAACATGTCGAACTCTATGTTTTAGGCCCAATATGGATAGTCTAACCCTCTGCACACATGCAGCCCATGGTGGGCTGACAAAGATTTTTGACACATGCTTCTCTGGTGGACTTTAGACCCAGGGGGTAAAAATATGAATTTTCAATTTTGTATTTTACTTTTGAAAAGAATAATGTTTGGGTAAAAAAATTTAAAACCAAACCAGAAAAAAAAAGATTGCGGCCCCTTAGGTAATGATTGAAGAAAAGTTGGGGTTTGCAAAAATTAATTCTCAAATTTGGAATCACTACTTTGCAATGATGAACTTGCAAAACATTTTTTTTTTAATCCGACCAGAAATAAAAACCAGACGATTTTGGCCCCTTGTGGTCCCTAATAACATAATAGTAAAAAGGGGACACAAAAATATATCTTGACAAGAATAAACTTGCCAAAAAATTTCAAAAACGGACCAAAAATAAAAAAGTTTCAATTACGGCCACTTTTGGGCCTTAATTACCTAACAGGTAAAAAAGGGGATGGACGCAAAAATTCATTCATAAATTTGGATTCGCTTCTTGACAAGAATAAACTTACAATTTTTTTTGGTCAAAATTGGACCAAAAATAAAAAGTTTTAATTTCGGCCCCAAATCACATAACAGGGCAAAAGAGGGGGGCAAAAAATTTAATCAGGCCCATTCTTTTATGGTTAGGAACATCCTTGACAAATTTCATACTAAATGGCTAACTAGGACTAAAGTAATTGTAGGAACAAATAAAATATTTGAATTTTTTGCCCTGTTTGGGCCCCAAATTTTGTAACACAAAAATTAGGGACCCCCAAAATCAATCCCATCGATCCTTTTATGGTAAGAAACATCACTACTAAATTACAAAGCAATCAGATAACTAAAACTGAGGTTATCGTGGCAACAAACAAAGAAATAGCATTTTTGGCCCCTAATTTCTAAACAAATGAAGGGGGAACCCCCAAAGTAAATCCCATCCATCCTTTCATGGTAAGGAACAACACTGCCAAATTTCAGATCAATCAGATAGCTAGAACTAAAGTTATCATGTATACACTAAAGTTAACAAACAACGACGACGACAGCATCATACCATAATACGACCACAAATTTTTTGCTGTCGTATAAATCAATCTATTTGTGTCAGGGATACTTTCACAGATATTTTGTGATTGGGAATTAAGCAAAATTACCCCAACGCGAAAATTTCCACGTTTCTCTTTATTTGTATAGTTCACTTTTTGTGTGTGTAATTTTTATACGACCGCAAAAAATTTGCGGACGTATAATGGTATGATGCTGTCGTCGTCGTTGTCGTTGTCGTCGTCGTCGTCCGTTAACTTTAGTGTATACACGATAACTTTTGTTCTAGTTATCCAAATGCAATGAAATTTGACAATGATATTTCTTACCATTAAAGGATGAATGGGATTGATTTTGGGAGTCCCCCCTTTTTTCGTTCGGAAATTAAGGGCCAAAAGGGGCCAAAATTGTAACTTTTTTGTTTGTTCTTACAATAACTTTTTCAAAATCTTCTCCTCTGAAACTACTGAACAGAATTCAATGAAACTTGGTTTGATTGATCATTAGGGTGTCCTGCACTATAGTAATGTTTCAATTTCTGATTCGTCAAAAAACATGGCCGCCGTGGCTAAAAATAGACCAGGGGGGTCAAACTACTGTTTTTGGCTTGTAATTCAAAAAGTATAAGGGATAGATGAAATCTGATGCCACCCTACTGCTTCAGGATCAAAAGTTCTACAAAAGTCTCCATTTGGTCGAAGTTGTCAGAAGACCCCTTATAGGGGTTACGGCCCCTTAAAGGTGAAAAATAGCATTTTTTCATGTTTTTGCCCTATAGTATGAAAATTATTGCAGATAGCAAAAAGCTGTTGCTTGCTTAATTGTTCAGCTCATTTAGCTCTACAAAAAACTCCATACGGTCGAAGTTGTCAGATGACCCCTTATAGGGGCTACAGCCCCTAAAATAATGTTTTTTCATGTTTTTGGCCTATGAAATGAAAACTATAGCAGGTAGAGAGAAGCTGTTGCTTGCTTAAATGTTCAGCTCATTTACACAATTAAGAATTAGTTTTTTGCGACCCCCCCCCCCCCTTTTTCCCCTATTACGTAATTAGGGGCCAAATGGGGCCAAAATCGAAACTTTTTTATTTGTGGTCCGATTTAAAACAATTTTTTTGCAAGTTTATTCTTGTCAGGTAGTGAATCCAAATTTGGGAATTTATTTTTGTGACCATCCTCTTTTTCACTTGTTTTGTAATTAGGGGCCAAAAGGGGCCGTAATCAAAACTTTTTTGTTTCTGGTTTATTTTTGAAATTTTTTTTTGCAAGTTTATTTTTGTCAAGTAGTGAATCCAAATTTGAGAAATTATTTTTGCAACCCCACTCCTTTTTCACCTGTTACATAATAAGGGGCCAAAAGGGGCCGAAATTGATTTTTTTTAATTCTTGTCCAATTTTGACAATTTTTTTGCAAGAGTAGAATACAAAATTGAAAATTTATATTTTTACCCCCTGGGTCGAAAGTCCACCAGAGCAGCATGTGTCAAAAACCTTTGTCAGTCCACCATGGGCTGCATGTGTCCAGAGCAATAGACTATCCATATTGGGCCTAAAATGTACAGGGTTCAACATGTTGCGGTCGTATCATGCTGCGCTCTGCGAAGCTTTTTATTACTCTTTGCTAAAAGAATTGTCTGTTCACATGGGGATTTTTTGGATGATATAAAACACAAACTTGGCAAAAGTAACCCCATTTTGAAAACTTTTTATTATTTTTATTTTTTTTAATAAAAAGGATTAATAGTAATCTACTACAGCATGTCAGAATGAAATTGTTTATACAAAATAAAATTTATCTATATCTTTTGATTTTCAAATAAACACAAAATCTATTAACAAAGCATATCTTTTTAACATTCTAGTTATAAAACTGAACAGTGGTATCTCTTTTTCAAAACAATGAGTACATTCAAGCATTACCCCTCCCAATATCATACTTATAATCTTTGAAATGGTCACGTGTCCATATAATATCTGCCTCTTCCTCTGTATCAACCACTTCAAATCTTCCGTCTGTTAAAAACTGGGAGAAATTCTGGTAGGAAAAGTAAACCTTCACATTCCTATCCTTTGGGAGACCAGGAAAATCCATGTTTAGGTCTGGTAAGGTTTCATTCTGTCTGTGACTCTGGGAAAGAGAAATACACATGTACTGATATTCCTAATTTGATTGGCTTAGCAATGTCATGTGACACTATGCCATTCCTAGCAGAAATCAGTTTACATTGGGTCACATGGTAAGTTGTTCTTTAGTTTTAAAATTACATATCTTTTTCATGTCGTTGCATGTGTTGTCCTGTCTCAATTTTTTGGCTATTTGAATTTTTTAAAACAAGAACATGTCCAGAAGACATAATGCCCCATCTTCCAACATTTGGGACTGACGGACGAACCCAAACACTATGTGCCCCCTACTTTTGTAGATGGGGCATAATTACTTTTAGCTAGTAGTTTTTTTTTTTTTCAATAGCAGAACATTGTTTGCTAAGCAATTTAATCCATTTTTATCTACAAAAGTTTTAAAATAAGACTTTAAATGTTTAACTGATGTCAACAATGAAAGCAGCACATACAATTTAGATTATAATATTTACCTGAAAAAATGAAATATCTGGCTCGCTTTGTTTATAGTCAACACCTTTCAAATCATTTGGTTGCCATGGTAGCAGGCGACACAGCTTCAATAATGGGTCTGTTACATTTTCAATGTAGTCTCTGGTAACTTCATCTAAAAAGAATAATTCAAATTTTATACAAATTATATATCAAAGTATTAAAAGCTTTTTAACCATTTGACATGAAAGGCATGTATAAAGTTTAAAACAAGTAAGTAAATGAGAAACATATAGAATATTATATACTTTCCTTTCTGATACTATCTATATCTAGGTGAGTATCAGACAAGTCTGGTAGGACGAGTCTGATACGAGACTAGATGTAGATAGTATTAAAAAGGAAAGTATATAATATTCTTTTTATCGGTAATGACGTCACAGTTATCAAGTGCTCCCACCTGATATTTTCTTGTATCACCGACTGTCCATGATACTAAAAAATATCAGGCAGATGAGATCAAAGGAAAAAGCCGCTTATTACCGATAAAATGATGTAATTCAAAAGAAATAAAGCTTTCATTGTGCACGAAAAACTATTTGATTCCAAAAAGTTTGGCTGAGATAAACATATCTAGAATTTAGTTCAATGACCCAATTTTCAATGTTCACTCTCCTTTGGAAAGAGAAGCAAACATATTTAAGGCTGTTTCATTTCAATCAACAAGGGAAGGGGTGCATTTTGGGGGATTATTATGTTGGTGGGGGGGTTAAAATGCATTTTGTTGTGGGTGTATGATATTTTTTTTATATTGGTTGGAAAAGGGTCTTGAACAAAGTGTGTCCCCACTCCAATGAAAATTCAATTGGTACAGACCTAAAACTAAATATCTTTGTATAACTTCATACATGTAATGTTAGAACTCTAAAAGGAAATACAAAATCCTGTTGATTTATAATCATGATAATGTCTATTTTCTATGTATTGATTTTTTTCTTTTCCTTTGCATACATGTTTATTTCTACATGGTTTTTATACAAGAGATAGTTTTGAAATAGGCATAAATGTTTGATTTTTTCTATCCATTTTACAGGTAATCAGTCACCCTTACCTCCCTCTTCCAGATCTTTGACCGGCCACAACAATGTAAAAGACAGCTGAAGTGGTGCATAGTAAAATGGAATGGTCCTAAATGTAGGGTTGTCAGCATGTTGTATCCTAGAACCAAATTCATCCATGATATACCAAACTGGTGTTGCCTCTTCTGTTCCCTTTTATAAAAAAAAAATGTGTGAAGTAAAAAAAATGTTTTTTGTTAAATAGGAAGAAGGTGGGCAACAGACCTGAAATCAAATCCATGTGTATGGAGCCCCATGTTAATCCTGCATATCAAGAGGTGCGATTAGTCATTGTTGAGAAAACTGTTACCCATTTTTTTCCCTGTCCATCCGCCATGCAACATTTTATATCTCTGATATTCACATAATGAAATCGAGCCAATTATATCTGTGATATCTGTGTTTTTTGTACACATTAGGCCACACCCTTATACCCTATACAACATGTACAAGTAAGAACAGATAAAAAGATAAAAATACATACCCTATCAAAATTTCCAAAACTGTAAGTTTGGTTGTATCTGAAAAAAAAGATTCAAATTATCACCAAAAACATAAAATAACTTAAATGTATAATCATATGAATGAAAGTTATCCCCCCTCCATTTAAACAAAAATAGTTCTGACTTGTTAAATTGCAATTTAATTGATATTTACATCTAATTTCATACTAAAATTAATGTTGTAAAGTTAAGACACCAGTAATAGCGCCTATGGTGATTATGTCTTTGCCTGACAGGTTTCGGTCCAAGCTCCTAGCAGCGATATATCCTCTTAATATAAAAGGGGAAAAACTTAATAGTACCAAATAACTGATTTGCTCTGTATCAACATACCAATAGTGTATTCCAAATGCGGGACATAAGATACTATAAACTTAATAGATAAACTAAAATAAAGTATTTATTTTGCCCACATATTATTACATGTTTTTGGTTTGCCGTAACAGTATCCATATAAAGTGTACAATGGCCACATGGTCAACACAACAGTAAACCCGTTCTCTGGGTCAAATGATTATAAAACGGATAACAGATCCATTCACTATCCTTCTCCATAATCAATTGGGTATCATCCAACGGATAAAAATGGAGAATTCTTAAACGGATCACATTAAAAGTAAATCGGATTTATATCCACTATTTATCCATCTCTAAAGCCACGTGAGTATAAAAACGGATCAAACAGATACTCCAATAACGGATCACTTTCAAACGGATAATTTTATCAAAAAGTTCAGTTTACCAAATCACATGGTCAGCTAAAAACGGATATCAGTCAGATGTTATAAAAGGGAGTGTAGTAAACCACTATTTTTATAATGCCTCTGAAGAAGGACCGAAACCAGTCAGGCAAAGACATACCCGGTAATCACCATAGGCACTATTACTGGTGCATTTCGGATACCTTCTTATATATTTAAAATTAATGTTGTACTTGTTCAACATTTCTTTCTTTAACATATTTGGGAATTGAATTGATATTTTGTTATGGGATTGGTGCGTTGCTTACCCTTCCAGAGCACATGAGTTCACTCTCTTTACAACTTTAGTTCAAGCTGTTGACTGTAGCTTGGTTGTTTTTATGTTAAATCTTTCTTTGTGCTGTAAAAGTTTTTCTCTTAATATTTTCATTGAATTTTTCAACCTCTCAACTAGTTGTGATCTAAAAAAATATTTCCTCTAGAGAAAGTTTTGTTCACAGCATAATTGAACGTGCAATTGATGACCAACCTTTTGCAATTTCACAACTTAGTCATCAGAGAACAAGGAGCCTGAATTGCTCATCTGACTTAAATGCCTAAATTATAAGCCTATTGACATTGAAAGAGTCATAAAGTGAAAGATTTAACAGAATGTTGCATAATATATACTAAAGATGTTTTGCAACACTGCCAATTTGAAAGAACATATTGTGTTAACTTTCAATTGAACATATATGAAAATGGTCAATTTTGACGTTCTAAGGAAAAAAATTCCTGAAAGGAAGGAACAGTCCTACAGAATTGACCGTCTACATTTTTTGAAGATCTTGATGTGCTAAACAAAATGCAATTCAAATTTTTTAAATAACTTTATTAGTTTTTAAGATATTGAGCTTAAAAAGTGCAAAGTTTGGAAAAAAATCGGAAAAAGGGCAATTGGATTTTCTTAAAAATTGCAGGGCGGGTAGATCTTGATGTGCTGATCACTTTTGCTCCCATCACAATTTTGATATCTATAACCTTTTTTGAGTTATTTGCAAAAAGTAGAGTTTACCCCTATGTTCATGGTGGCCATGTTTTTTTAAGAATCAAAAATCAAAACCATCGTTTTGTAGCACTCATGCTATTAAACAACTGTACCAAGTTTGAATTGAATTGGATGTATGGTGATAGACAAGTTAACGATTTTATTGTTATGATGAAATGCTGTAAAAATGGTCAATTTTGACATTCTAAGGGAAATAACTCCTAAAAGGAACGTTCCAACAGAATTGACCCTATTACATT
Organism: Arcuatula senhousia; assembly: GCA_963971305.1. NCBI lineage: Eukaryota > Metazoa > Mollusca > Bivalvia > Mytilida > Mytilidae > Arcuatula > Arcuatula senhousia. The sequence goes on along the minus strand of CAXARO010000040.1, from coordinate 4,657 downwards.
TTTGTAGATCTTGATGGGCTGAACAATATACAATTTAAATTTCTCCAATAACTTTAATAGTTTTCAAGATATTGAGCTTAACATGTGCAAATTTTGCAAAAAATTCGGAAAAAGGGCAATAACTCAAAATACATGGGATATTGGATTTTCTTGAAAATTTCAGAGCTGGTAGATCTTGATGTGCTGATCACTTATACCCTATGCCAGAATTTTGATATCAGTAACCCTTTTTAAGTTATTTGCAAAAAACTGTAATTTGACCCCTATGTTCTATTTTTAGCCATGGCGGCATGTTTTTTTACGAATCAAAAATCCCAACCACAGTTTTGTACACATAATGCTACTAAACAACTGTACCAAGTTTGGTTGCAATTGGACTTATGGTGTCAGACAAGTTAACGTTTGAAAAATTGTTAACAGACGACGACGACAACGGACGCCACGTGATGGTATAAGCTCACCTGGACCAAAGGTCCAGGTGAGCTAAAAAAAGCTTCTTCAACTAAATTCTCGATGATTATGAAATTTCTAATGTCTCAGGAAATAAATTTTATATCTAAACTGCTCGGCAAGCCTTGCTATTAAAACAATCATATTTATTCCCTTGATGTTAGAAATTTCATAATTAACTTGACTGCAATGTAGAAGCTTTTGTATCAACTGATTTTAGTCTTTGCCTGTTCAGTCTTATGACATGCTTAGTGCACTGTTGGTACTTTTTACAACATTTATTTCCTTACTTCCACATTTCTGTGAGTATATTTTCTATGATTGCTTCATTATCCTCCTCTGTGTCGATTCTCATCAAGGCAGCCATCCTTTCCATTAAACTAGGGACCATCTGCAGCTGAAGGCGAGCATTCTTGATTTCATATGTCCAAGCATGGTCTATAAGGTAGATTCTATAAACACAACCGCATACATATGAAACATAAACTAGATTCTATAAAAACAATTACATGTGCTGTTACAACACTTTCATTTTTGACATTTACGTAGTTTCAGCTTAAGCAATTGTTTGCTTCATTTTTTTTGCATTTGTTTTGATTTATAAGAATTTGTTCATTATATACTTCATTGCTTTTTTCAATACAATCTATTAATATAATTACTGTGTTGGATCTTGACAAGAAACTTCTTTCTCTGCTACCACTTTCCACTTGACATTATCATCATCATCCATGTAACATAGGATCTTGAAAACATTTCCTGCATCAAATATCTGAAAAATGAAACTTTAAACATGTTAAATGTTTATTAGATATTAAACTTTTAGAAGAAGGAACTTACATTCAAAAACATGAAATAAAGCATTTTCCATAATTTTTTCAAGCTTGCATAAACTCCTAGATAAGAAAAAAAAATCCATTGGATAAGATAATTTGGATCGATTGGACCAAATAATTTTGAACGATGTGATAGTATTTCCATGTGTTTTTCAGTGTGTGCAGACTTTTTTTTAAAACTTCTGAAAAATCTGAATATGTGACAAAATGATTTGTCTTCTATCATATTTTGAGGCTCATGCAATTTGGCAGACTTTCTACGTGAGATAAGCTCGTACTATGAAGGAGGATATTTTCATTGGGTGTTAATTTCACGTCTTTCTTAAGCAAATCTTTTATTTGAAGGATAAATTCTGACTTTTTATATTCTTTGCTCAAAGAACTCCTTCAACTCCTCATTCCCATGGGGAGTATTATCGAAATATTTTGCTTTCGCAAATTAGGCAAAATTAACCCTCAAGCTAAAATTTCCATGTGTACAGCATGTACAGAATAATATAAGAGATTTATTCAAACATCTAAAAACATAAAAGAAGTCTAGCTCCTACAACACAACCAAGTTAATTTATTGAATTTCTAACATCAAGGAAAATAAATTTCAATTAATTAATTTAATAGCGAGTCTTTCTGAACTATTAAAATATCAAATTTATTTCCTAAGATAATCAACTCAAGTGCATTGTTGAATGCCAAATTATTTTGCTCCATTGATCCAAACTATAAATGGAATGGATTTTAATTTTGTATCTGCACAAGGTTTTAAGGTAATGTCTATCTAATATTATTATCTCATGTTATTTGTGACTCATTTAATTTGTTTTGTCACTTGGTGATATGTGAGCTCGATAATGTAAAGAGTTTGCTAAATTGAATGAGATCCAAAATATGATGACAAGAAAAATTGATCTGTCCTCATTTGGATTTTCAGAATTGTGACAGTGTGAAAAGGGTGTCATGAATTCTTTCATACATGTGATTCTCCCGCCGGGGGACAAAATCTCCTGACTTTTTTATCCATCTCCCGTTCTCCCGACTTTTTGTGTAATCTCCCGCCTTTTCAAGACATGACAAAATTTTAGTTTAATAAGACATTTTAATTGGTTAATCATAAAACATATCCGGAGTTTAAGGGGTTTGTCAATTAGGTAAATGTTAATTTAAAAGGTAAAGGTGTTAATTGAAGGTTTACTGCCATGATTGACCTGATGATTGTATAAGAAGAAGAAGAAGAAGATACTTTATTTTTCCAAATAAAAGGGCCTCTTATGAGGCATAATATACATACAAACATATATGATTACAAACAAACATAACATTCATTAAATTGTCTATAGTTAAGGTTGAAGCAAATTTATATGCATGATAATAATTATGACAGTCACTTATTCTTTCCACATTATAAATAATTAACATACAGTCAGTGGAGATGAATAAATGTTTAATAATGGCATTAATTGCTTTGACTTGTCCTAGTACAGGCCGAGTCCTCTTTCCCACCCAGGAGATTTTAAAGGACATGAAACTTAAAGATATTAGAGGACTTTATATAATCTCTGTTTAAAGTATAATTTATACATTTAGAACTTCAAATTGATTATATTTTACTCGCTATAATAAGTTTACATGTAGAATTCAAAATGTATAAACAGTTTGAGATTAATCAGTCAAGCCATGTATATTTGGCACAGGCTAGTGCCTTCAATTGACATTGAAATGAAATTTTAATGAGCGTTGAAAATCTCCCGCTTTTTTGTCCAATCTCCATCTTTGTCATGACGGATCCGTCACATGTATGTTCTTTATTCCTTATTCAAATATGGGTCCCCGGAAAGAACAATAGAAACCATGACCACAAGCCATGTTTAAATTCCAATAAAACACAGGTCGACGTCACAGTTCATTTTACGACGTCATTATATGATTTTACGCTGAAATTGCCGAAGTCATAAAGGATCATTTGCACATAAACGTAGCAAGAAACAACAAAATGGCTTCTGTAGCATTGTACACTATAGGTCTTTGAAAACACAAAATTGTCATATTAGAATAGAAATAATTCATGTCCGGTCGTGGTTTATTTTCGCTTTAACCATAGGTGCCCATTATTTTCGTGTATTTAACCCCTCGCTCCGCTGCGCTACGCTCTGGGTAAAATATCCATGAAAATAATGGGCACCCATGGTTAAATCTCCAATAAACCACGGGCGGGGGTGGTAAAGGGGGGGGTACATTTTTTGTACATGCATGGATGAACGACCAATAAAAATGATAATCAGGATCTGAGAAAATTAAAATAGAGAAACACGATGCACGACGAAACTCCATGCACGGCTGAACGGGAAATAAAAATTGCTCAACACGATGCACGTAAAAAAAACTTTACCACCCACACGGGCGGCCATGAGGCATGAATTATTTCTTAATTTTCTTTTTTGCTGTTTATTCTCAATTTTTCAAGACATTTTGACCACTCGTCTCATTTATCTTTACAGGGATTGATATTGGTAGAAATGTCAATGGTAAACATTAAACATTTTGAATAAATTTGATAACTCAATGAAAAATGTCAACAAATGAAAAATTCATCAAGTCTTCACCTCATTTGTTAATTTCTGATGTAAACTAGGCCACAAAATTTGAGGCACACCAGAAGAAGAAAGTTGAGTTCCGTGTAAGGCAGAAAATTCTTCTAAAGAGAGAGTTAAAGCAGAATCCGCAGTTGCATGTGGCATTGTGAAAGTTGAACATGTGCTGGAACTCTTTTGTTTAGAAACAATTTTTAACCCCTAAAGAGTCTCTTGGGACTTTACCTGTTATTCGAAAGATTCGGCCAGAGAAAACCGAAAAGATTACTTTCGATTTGTTTGGACGCGTCTGCAGCAACGGATTATTCAATGTAAATTTCACTTAAACATGCCTCTTGGAATCGACAGAAGCCATTTCTACGAAGAAAAAGTAAAACAGCTGGAAAAGAACAACAGGGTAATGCTAATTTTGTTCGATTACAGTCCATTGCGAAGCCCCTTGGCCTGGGGCTGGGATTAACATTTGGTCCTTGGCTTGAATTGGTTCACACTCACAGGGGCTTGGTACAATGTTTTTTTTTGAATATTTATTTCACTATGAGATAGACATTGCCTTAAAAGCTCGCGTAGAAAATTGAAAATTTCAAATAATGCCTGGGGCGAGATAATTTGGGACGATGTATTACTATTTCCCGCAATTTTTCAGCATGCACAGACATTTTCGAAAACTTCCGAAAATCGAATGTTTCCGGTGACAGAACGATTTTTCTTCCATAGTATTTTGAGTCTCGTGCAATTTGGCATACTTTCTACATTAGAGAGCTCGCTATGCTCGCATATAACCCT
>CAXARO010000039.1:0-16260 GCA_963971305.1 Arcuatula senhousia | reverse complement strand
CGATTTTTTCTCGTTGGTAAAGACATACAAAAGAAGTTCATAAAAAGTCAACTAACTTGAAAAGCATGTCTTTGTATTTGTAAAATACTTTTGAATCACAAAAAAATGTATATTTATTTTGATGTAATTATGCCCCCGCGACGACATGTCGGGGGGCATTAAGTTTTACTCATGTCCGTCCGTACGTACGGACGTACGAATTTCCGTCAAGCTTTTCTCAGGAACCATACATGAGAATGATTTGAAACTTGGTAGGATGGTTGAGTATGACAAACTATACGTCCTAAGTGATTTTGAGACCTGTCGGACATCTACTTCCTGTTTGGGACTTAGGCCAATTTTAAAATATGTGAACATGACTTTGAAAATTTCCGTCAAGCTTTTCTCAGGAACTATACATGAGAATGATTTGAAACTTGGTAGGATGGTTGAGTATGACAAACTATACGTCCTAAGTGATTTTGAGACCTGTCGGACATCTACTTCCTGTTTGGGACTTAGGCCAATTTTAAAGTATTTGAACTTTATATGAAAATTTCCGTCAAGCTTTTCTCAGGAACCATACATGAGAATGATTTGAAACTTAGTAGGATGGTTGAGTATGACAAACTTTACGTCCTTAGCGATTTTGAGACCTGTTGGACATCTACTTCCTGTTTGGGACTTAGGCCAATTTTAAAATATGTGAACATGACTTTGAAAATTTCCGTCAAGCTTTTCTCAGGAACTATACATGAGAATGATTTGAAACTTGGTTGGATGGTTGAGTATGACAAACTTTATGTCCTCAATGATTTTGAGACCTGTCGGACATCAACTTCCTGTTTGGGGCCAGCGGGGGAATCCGTGTCCCATGGACACATTCTTTCTTTATTTTTGATTGAGAAAACTATATACTAGTACCCGGGCTGTTGTTTAAAGCAGCAAAAACAAATATATTTATTGGGCGAAGTGAAAAGTAATATTTCAGATTCATGTGTAAGTATATATTAATCAGATGTTCCACTGTAGAATGATAAATAAAATTCTTGTGTTGTTTAAATGAATAACTCCAATAGTTATTAAGTATCAAGCCTTTAGAAACAACAGTACGAACGTCTTATTTAGATTCAATTTTCCTTTCGGAGATAACGTGTAATATGAAAAAAGTTCAGGGATAATTACGTGTAATCCCTAGATATTTTAGGGAAAACATGTATTCTTTATAATTGTCATTGATTTCATGAAATTCCCAATGGACATGGGGAAAAAAACTAGGGCTAGGGCCATATTTTGCCCCCTATTTTATGAAAAAATAAATTTTAAGTAATTTATGGAAATGCGCTTCATATGTGGAGTAAAATGATTCAATTTTATGAGTATACTCTCAATTTTCAAAATTCAATTTTTCGAGAAAAAATGTAGATTTTTAGAGCATAAATTGTTATTTTCAAAGGCCTCCGCCTGCATGACCCAGGGATTTCTTTACTGATTTTAATTGATGTGAATTTTATATATCATTAACAAAATTTCTGGGTCAAGAAGGCATCTAAAAATGAGAAAAAAAATGACCCAAAACTTGTCCAATTTCGGCCAATTTGACAGAAATCTTCCAAATTTTTTTTGTTTTAACACCTTGTTTTTCATCAATATCAGATAATATTCTTTAAAAATTATTAAAACAAGTTTGTACATTCACTTGAACTTCTAAATAGCAAAGAAAATCTTTTCAATAACAAATTTGAAATTTTCAGTCATATAGGGGACCAAATATGGGCCTTTCTGTACCTTGTCCTTTTTCAAGGATTTCACGCAAACCAAATTTACACACATTCCTTGTAAGATATCCTAGAAACGAGCACATTAACTAAACGGTTTTGTTTTTGTCATTTGGTAAATTCGATAATTATCTATCCTTTTCATCGCAATTTAAAAAAAATATATGATATAAAAAAATTAGGAGTGACCATGTAGATGACTCTTAGGCTGTTTACAGTTGACCTACTCGAGTTAACCCTAGTAGAGTAATTTTCTATTATTAGCTCGATAGGATCATGCGCACTTGATTTTTCAACTGACCAAATTATTCTAGTGTTGGGTTTATTTGTGTACTTTTTCTCAATAAAATGGGGTACTCTAGTATAGAGTTGACCATAACGACAATATTGTAACAACCCCGAAACGTGTTGTAATTATATACACCTGGAAAAAAGTTAAGGTTCATCTTTACACTTTGGAAAAAATGACTGATATTTCACGTCTTTTTTCAGTATATGTGGAGCTTAAACTACACATTGAATCGCTAAATAAGGCGTAGCAGCGTCTAGATAAATATTTTGTCCATAAAGTTTTAGTATTTTTGAGGTGTAAACTTGATCCGTTTTGCCGGAGCATTTTCTTTGCATTTTTCAGATCACCCAAATATAGCCAAATATCAACCATACCCTGTCAAATGTCCTCCACGTGCAAGGTAGTTCTATTATTGATGTTATTAAATCTACTCACAAATGGTTTTCTGGAAGGTTATAAAGGGGTAATTCGTGCTTTATTTAAGGTACAATTTGAACGGAAAGAAAATGAATAGAGAAAACAACAAGATTTATCTTGTAAAATAGAAGGGAAAATGATCGGCGATTTTTATAGCTAGACGCTGCTATACTTTATTTTATATTTCTATGTATAGTTTAAGTCGTACATAGACTAGAAAAATAGGTCAAATATCTACCATTTTGTTCGAAGTGTAACCATGAACCTTAAGCACCCCCGTGTTTTTTCAAGTCATTTATATTCAAAACATATTTTTATTATATAATTGACATTCGCTCTTGTAATTTTAATTGCAGACGAAAATATGCATTGTTAGGCACAATAAAACATGATTACAACATAAAATAATATAATTTAAGCCTTATGATTAAATTAATTTATCAAAGTAATGATGCATTATGGTTTCCTGTTGTCTTATTTTAAGAGTTTGGTAATTGGATGAATCCCATTAGGTATTTTCACGGGTTTTGATTGGCTCGCGCCAAATTGTTTGAATCGAGTCTTTTTTGAAGAGAATCTGAATGGAACAGACGTAAAAAACAATGAGGATCAATGAGAGGAATTGGTGGATGAAATAACATATAATGTCATTGTCAGGGAGTCAATTTAGAGTTCAAATCACATACTGCAATCTACTTTACTCGAACAACAATTGAACGTTGTGAAATAATACATGAAAAAAGAAAATTACCCTCGCGGGTTACAAGTACAGGTACATGTAATGATGTATGACATCCACGTGTTTAAAAACACCGAGACGTTTCATAAGCAATGCATAATTTACAACTTGATTGTTTTTGCTTATACACAATTAGTTATAAATGTACAATCTCCCCCTATTTTGTTACAACAAAAGTAAAACACTAACATTTCATTTCACCTGTCAGGTGCAGTCAGCAGTTGCACATGCTAGCATTGAATGATAATCAGCAATTACATAAATATAAAGACAATTTTGTCTCGAAATCAAGTCTTATTTGATTTTATAGTTTATCATGCTAATCGGTCACAGCATACCCAAAAAATGGGGTTAATAAGTGGGATTGTTTGAGTTGTGTCTTTTAATTTATTTTTAATATGAATGCTTGTACACGGTTCATTTACATACATTTAGGCGATGAAATGCATTTATTACCAGGTGCAAAATGACAGGCACACAGTTATAAATTGTTTAAATTTAATCCAGATCTAATTATTAATAACTATTTCCACAAGGGCCTGTCAGTTAAGAAGGTTAGTAAGAAAGATGACAGATGAATTAAATGGACGAAACAGGTGGATGGAGCATGATCGACAAATTTTCACAAATGTTGGCCACAGCAAATTTATTTCATCATTGCCAAATTCAGAGAATGCCTATGGATCTAGTTTTATCTCACTGAGAAAAGTACTCTGGCTTATACAAGTCCAACATCAGTGACAGTTTCCTTGTTAACCAAAGAACACAAAATAATTATAATGATTTTAAGGTAATGTTTTGAATCAAATCCTGCTGATTTTATATATAAACATAACAAAGTATAATATAACATTTTGACAAAGCAAATTTGATTCATGTAAGAAGCATTTTACTCATATCAGTTATAAAAAAATGTATTTCAGTTAACTCGTTGCAATTTATATATAGTAATACTAAATAGTATGCAGTTTAATAGATTTATAGACATTCAAAGGCACGAAAGATTACCTGGTATAATCACATTTTCTGTTGAGATGAAATGTCAAAATGCACAATTCACAAAGAAAAAAGCATGTAGGCATAGAAATGTTCATGTACATAAACAATCTTTACAATCACTTAAAAGAAATTACTAATCTAATGATAAATTTTACTTTGCAATGGTCATGTTGGGTCTATTAAATAACTCTTTGTGAAGGTATGTATGGATAATTAATCATCTGTCCGTTAAGAGAGTAGTTACTTAGTACTCTGTCTGTTAACTGATAGTTTTTGTTTATAGCATATTGAGGGTTCAGCTATCAAATATTCTGTTCATAAACAGACCAAGATTTTCACAAGGGTTGTTAACAGATTTGCTTCGCAATCTCTGGTTTAAGTAAAAAAAAAAAATTAAAAAAAACCAAAAAAAACCCACCTTTATTTATTATTATTCTATTAAATCAATAACAAAGTTAACCTACATGTAGAAATTAAATATTATTTATTCCTACAGCTTGCCACAATTCAATTATAAACATGCACAGTCAATATAGTTGGTTGAAGCCAAAACTTTATTAATGATTATTTTTTTAGTGAAATAAATAAGACCTTAGCATTTCATATCATTCATTTGTTTGATTCTGAGTTTCAGCCACACATCCAAAGCTGTAACTGGAAGACCTAACAGGAAGAAGTTGTACCAGTCAGTAATCCTAGCTCATTGAGTAATATATAAAAGGGCAAAAGGTAATGTTATTGGTTCAAAAATACCAGTTTACTTAGAAAATAAGACAACAAAACAAGCCTATGGGTAGAAGTCTAAATGAAACTTTGATTCATCTTCAAATTTACTTAGAAATTATCATTATCTAGGACACAGATTAGGAAATTTATAAGAAAGAGGGGAAAAATTGGGACTGTAGACATGCTATTTTCAATTTGAGTAGCAAATGTTACATTATCAAAAGCATATTTCAAGTTAGTATATTTTGCACACACCACATGCCGTCTATTTTTAATTGATTTTTTTTCAAATTGACAGCAGTCTTCCTTGAACAAGGGAATGATGGGTTACAGAAACAATTACATTTGCATACTGTAATGATACAATTTCTAGCTTTTATAGAAAGCAATAAGCCCATTATTAATTTTTTGGGCATTTTATCAGGAATATCTATACCATAGGAATAGAAATACATGTATGAAGCATTACAAAAAATGAATATAACACACACATTTATAAATATGCACACAAACTATTCTTGCTTAGCAGTGACCAAATTAGATATAGGACATATTTCTTGATCCTAAAGGCATTAGGCCAAATATCTGTACACATGAAATTATTTTTTTTCTTTCATAGATGCAACATGCATACATACATGAAATGCACATTACTCATGTCCAATTTCTTGGATATGCTTGATTGAAACTTGTTGCACTGTTCACTCAAGTAAGGATTATAATGGCACATACATGTACACACACATACATGAAGTGTCTTGTACAATTACTTGCATATGTTCACATGAAATGAAACTTGTTACAATGGGCTCCCAATTTATTGATTATAATAAAATGCACACACACAACTCACACACATGCATGAATCATTCATGTACAATTTCTTGCATATGGTCACATGAAATTTGGTACATTGAGCTCTGAAGTTTTTGATTTTGATAACACACACAACTTGCACACATGCATGAATTATTAATTTCTTGCATACGGTCTCATGAAACTTTGCGCACTTGGCTCCCAAGTTATTGTTTATGATAACACACACACACAATCCCCACACATGCATGAAGTATCCATGTACAAATTCTTGCATATGATTACATGAAACTTGTTACACTGGGCTCTCAAGTAATGGATTATGATGAGACATACACACACACGCACACACACTTTCACACATGCATGAATTATTCATGTAATATTTCTTGAATATGCTGACATGAAACTTGTTACTCGTTACTTGCTTTCAAGTAATGGAATATGATGTGACATACACAAACAACTCGCATATGCATGGATTATTCATGCAAAATTTCGTGCATATGGTCACATGAATTTACTTGTTACACTGTTACACATGAGTTTGGAGTAATGGATTATGTTGAGATATACACAAATGCATGAATTATTCATGCCCAATTTCCTACATATGCTCACATGAAACTTGTTACACTCTAATTTGCTCTGAAGCATTGGTTATGATTAGACATTCACAGTTACACACAGATTATTGTACACATACATATTGTTCTTTTACAATTTATTGCAGACAATTATGATCACTGAAACTTGTCACATTGGGCACTCAAGTAATGAATTATGATGAGACATACTCTGTTGTTACCTATGTATTAAGCCCTTATTTTGTTTATCTATGGTTTTTGAATAAGTTATGTATTGAACTCATAATTATATATTACAACAGGTTTATTTCCTTATAATGGCTGATTTATGATTGACAGGACATTTTACCCAAAAACAAACATACACAACCAGTTTATTTCCTTATAATGGTGGATATATCATTGACAAGAATTTTTACCCAAAAACAAACATACACATACATAGATATGTACATGAATTTCTTGCATATGCTCACAAGTGACTCTTTACATTGGACATTCAAGGTATATATGGATTATGTGTACATGTATGTATGATGAAGACCAATACATGTACATACATGAATACACAGTTAAACACATACACAATGCACATACACATTTCTCAGGTACAGTTTCTGCTTGTGCTCACATCTTTTCAGTTCACCTGACTATAACCTTCTCATTTTACATACAAAGAGGAGTTGCAAGTTATTCTTTGTTAAAGAATAAGAAAATGTCATCATCTTTACAAATTTTAAGGAACATATACATTTAAATAGGTTGTTTGAAAATGGCCCACATTTGTACATTTTAACCTCTGAAATATTGGAAAACATAAAGAGGTGGAATTTGTGTAATAAAGATCATTATTTTACATGTTTCTGTTGAAACTAGGTTGCAGTCATTGAAAATGTTGACAGCATAAAATACATGTACAATGTACATAGCACATATCTACCTGTATCGATACAAGAGAATCTTTCATGTCATTTAACACTTTCATTATAAATCAATATTTCATTATAAGAATGCAATTACATGTATGTTATTGTATTCACTTAAACAAACACATTCCGGCAGATGAGCCCTTGAGACATAACTTTAGCAAACATTGATGAGAATAAATTCTTGTCTGGTCACTTAAACATAAACAGCATCAAACATGCATGAGAAATCACTTGAGAAAACCATAAAAATCACCTTATAATTCATGTCAATTAGTCATGTGTACGTTGCTTAATCAGACACATTTAAACACACATACTTAGCAAACTTTAACATGTTCACATAAAACATATACATGTAAACAGTGAATTTTCCATCGAAAATGTACATGTATGTCAAAGTGGGGAGTTATCAGGTCGCAAGTACACACACATGCATTACTAAAGTAAATACAGTTAAGGTCAACTATTAAGGCTTTCTCTCCCATCTCTCTTGACGGTTCATTATATATATAATGTTTATTTTTTTTTCTCTCTTATTGAAATTCATCGGTCTATATTAAAGCACATTTTTTTTTAATAGTTATTCAAGGTATTTCTTAGATTCTGACATGGAAATAAAAGATTGATTGTGTTGTAAAATGTGTATAACTGAGACATTTTCTTTTTTGCAAGATTTTGCTGGATAGACATTTGATATAAATCACCTATGATAATATTGCATACTTTTGGTAAAGTCAGTGATATATTTATCTGCCATAAATATAGATAATTGTTATTTACTGTTATATATTTGGGTTTGGGTTTGGTCACAGCAATGCAGCGATCCCCCATTGTGATGGCGGTTGGCAGGCAAAAATTATGTTTTTGCCTGCCAATTTGGCATAATCGCTGCATCTTTTTGTCAAGTTAAGGGTTTTGGTCCTTCATCACTTGTGTTCCCACAGTGGTGCTAAATTGATTGCATTTTAATTTTTCTACACTGTCCAGCTGTGGATGCCATAATAGGCAATATGCCGGCTCCATTCATCTAACTGCAATATACGGACAGTTCATCTAAAAACGCAATCTGCGTTCATTGTTTGTGAATCTATATATATCTATTAATATTAAATGCTGTGACCAATTATCGCCAAACCAATTAGTAGTTTGTTTTATTTATGCATAAGGAAGTTTACACAATAGATATTACCCCCTTGCATTAGTCTAAAACTTGAAAATCATGAAACTTGCACATGTGCACCTATCATATCAATGATGTCTAGTTTATGGTCTACAAATGTGCATTTGTCACATCATTGAAAGTAAACTTGTAGAATATAAATGTGCATCTGTCACATCAATGAAAGTAACTTGTGGAATATAAATGTGCATCTGTCACATCAATGAAAGTAACTTGTAGAATATAAATGTGCATCTGTCACATCAATGAAAGTAACTTGTGGAATATAAATGTGCATCTGTCACATCCTTGAAAGTAAACTGTTGCTCTGCAAATGTGCATCTGTTGCCTCTAGGAAAGTACACTTTGGATTTTTAAATATGCATGTTTAACCTGATTGTTGCTGCAAGTGGAAGGAAACGTGTAGTTTCAAAGAATTAATCAGTGATGTCACATATTGGTTGTATGTTTGCATAAGAATCTTGGATAATTCATTTTTAATTGACGTAAAATGAATTGAAAAAATGTACAGTTTTTGCAAACATTCATAACCTTTAAAAAGTATTGTCACTGAAAGCTCTGAGCTGTTGTTTTATTGTTAAATCACACTTTAAAATGTCAATCATAACGACAATTTTGATAAATTTTTGTCAAAGTGTCAATATCGGGTGTATCCTCCGTTAGCACGAATGACTGCTGCAACTCGTCGTCGCATACTGCCAGTAAGGCGTCTTATTTGTTGTTGCGTTATGTGTTGCCATTCTCGGTGTAATTGTGCCTCTAACTGTTGTAAATTCTGTGGAGGAGGATCCAAAGCCTGTACTCGCCTGCCCATTATATCCCATAAATGCTCTATTGGGTTGAGATCTGGACTTCTTGCTGGCCAAGGAATAGTGTTAATGGCCTCATTCTGAAGATAAGCCCTTACTGCTCTTGAACGATGAGGTCTAGCATTGTCATCCATGAACGCTGGTCTTGATGCTAACGGGTGGTTATCGAAATGAGGTACAACTATTGGTGTAAGCACGTCTCGGGTGTACTTTTCGCCCGTCAGGGTACCATTGATCGTTACCAAATTCAGCTTACAATCATGTGACATACAGCCCCAAACCATAACCGATCCACCACCAAACGGTACGGTTGGAACAATGTTTCTGGGAGTGTAGGCTGTGTTACGGTGCCTCCAAACACGGGTTCTACCATCGGTAATATGGAGTAGGAATCGACTCTCGTCTGACCAGTGAATTCGTCGCCAGGTTCTAAGGTTCCAATTTTGTCTTGCTCTGCACCATGCTAGCCTGACTCTGCGATGGCGATCATCAAGCATGGGGCGTTTAATGACTCTTCTGGACCTCAATCCTGTAGCTCTTAGACGATTACGAACTGTTCTGTCAGAGAAGTTACGTCCAGGTAACCACTGACGTTTTAGAAGGGTACTTGCTGCGAAAGGATTTCGCCGAACCAATCTACCAAGACTTCTATCCTCACGTTGGGTTGTCACAGGTGGTCGACCAGATCTGGGACGTTCTTTAACATCTTGCATGGTAGCGTGTTTTCTGACCAAACGACTGATGACTGTGTAGTGATATCCCAGCTGACGTCCTATTGCCTTGTAGGACATACCGGCAGAATGCATGCCAATAATTTGCCATCTTTGTGCGTCTGATATCCGTCTTATTACCATACTTTTTAAAGATGATTAAGCTTTTAAAAATTCGGGCCTTAAATACTGAAAGGGTGCACGAAGAAATAGTGCATTTTACAAGAGGAACAAGGAGCAAGTTGCACGAGGACAAAAAAACCGCGCTTGATGTTAACTTCGTACATGACTGCTCACATCCTTTTAATTATACATTAAAGAATTAATACTGACCAAATACATATTGATTTAACTTATTTTGCTATCATTGAGAAGCAAAGAAACAAGGGGTGCTTAACTTTTTTCCAGGTGTATATTAGAAGAAAATGAGATGTGGAAAAAGTGTACGCGACACAACCTACAATATAAAAGTAAATTTAAAACATCCACAATGGAAAACAGCCATCAGCCTTCAATGTGACCAGTGGTCGCTGCTCGCTGTTTTTCAATTGGCCCCTGGATTGAAAATAAACTACATGATTCAAGCCCAATCCTAAAGTGCAATGAAAGACCCTCTTCTTGACAAAAAACAATTAACATAAATTCGACTAAATACAAACATAAGCTTTGATAAAGATTCCTGGCTTAGGACAGGCGCATTACAAATGTGGCGGGGTTAAACTAGTTTTTTTTGGCGCCAACCTTCCCCCTAGTGATAATCAATAACAAAGCACAAACTAACACACAGTAAAAATCGATAGAAGTTCAATTCAACAAGAGAGTATCTGAGACAAAAGGACAACAATTAATTAACAGGACGTAGAGATACTCTCTTGAGAACACTCGAAGTTACTGACAGCTAGCTAAGAAGCATCCATCGACTGATGTAAAAAAATCAAGTATGTCGATTTTAAATCCGATACAACACGTCATTTTTGATTTGATGATACATCATCACACAAAACCAACACACTTGACCGCTGTAATCACTAATTTGTGGTAACGATATCCTTGTTTTAGTAATTTAGTTTTGTAATACAACGGTTTTTATCACTAAGATCAGACACAACACTGCAGATCCGAGCATATCTTACCAACTGTGAAATACATACTCCGTAAGACGGAGTAAGTGGTACATCTCCCTCTAGAAAAGGGAAATTAACAATAGAAATGAATTTTAGTCATCCCTTTTATCATATATTTTAGTGTGTAATTTTCCATTGATAATACTCAAATCTAGATCTAAAAATGGGCATCTATCACCGATTAGGTTAGATTTATTCAAGGTTAATTCCTTGGGATATATTTCCGTAATAAAATTAGAAAATGTGGGATTGTTTAGTGAAAGAATATCGTCTAAATCATCTTGTTATCAAACTAAAACAGAGGTCTATTTACTCTTTATTGCTTTATTTACTAGTATAAAACATTCATTTTCTATTTTAATTTAAATGGCTTTGTCAAAATCTTTTTGAATGTTTTTTTTACAATAAAGATATTTTTGTGAAACATTGTCGCTTAAATTCATCATTGGATCAAATGTGAGCGTAAATCTTTGCCTAGTATGAGATAGTCGCAGTTTCTGATCTTGTCGAAAATACTGAGCGACTAAATCGGATATTCGAGATAACCGCAGTTCCGGGATAGTAGTATAACATGCATCCTTTATATGTCGTAAATACATAAAGACCCATATTATAATGTAACATGCATTTGTTTTTCGACCTTGGCAGCAACATTCTAAGATGCAGTTTATAATTCGATAACATATTACTTTTCTTGAACCTTTCAGAAAAGGTTATGCCATAAAAGCCAAAAACGGGAAATTATTCTTCATACGCCAGAAATTTAAAATGAAGACTGTCGCAGTAATCTTGGTACTTTGCCTATGTGGTATGTAGAATAAATTCGTAGAAGTATAATATAATATAATAAGCAGAGGCACCAAAGGGGCATTCGAGTGTCAAAAGTCCGAAAAGGCAACGACAAAACCGGTAAACATGAACAAGAACAGCACAAGGAAACACAAAACATAAAAACAACCGAACAGAAATCAACAACGCGAACTCAAGTCGTAACAAGAGTGAACTCGGGTGCTCCGGAAGAGTAAGCGGTTCCTGCCTGCTATAGATACATATACATGTAAATGTTTTTGGCATTGATAAAAGCTGACGGCACTATTAGTTTTAATCTATAGGTTGCATTGACACTTTTTCTATGGTCAGTAGTAGCACAACCGGTATGTTGGAATAACCGAAAACTACTTACCTTTCCCGAGCCATTCGGTTGACTGTCGGCTTGACGTGTGTTCATGTTGTTTGTTGTGGAGTTGTTTTGCTACATATGTGCACGCTTTGTTTTGTCGTTGTGGACGCGTTTGATGTGTGTCTTCGATGTATCCAATTTTGATCTTGTGTAATTAGATTTTAAAATTAAAAGCCACCATTTCCCTTAACGGCTTTAGGAAGTTAAAAGCCCAAGGTTTAGCATTTTTTATCAGCTTTGTTTCAAGACTGAGACAATAAAAAAAAAACATAGAATCTTATATTTCAATCATAATTTTGTAGAGAGTTTTTATTTTCCTAAACCCATAAATTCATGTTATGTTAATTTTAATTTTTGGATGCAAATTTTTACTTCAATTCATAACATACCTGTCATTTTTCGGTCTAATCAGTGCGGAAGTGTGTCATCATAATAATGATTGCAGGGCTACTTCTTGCGATGCTGGTAGTGAATTGCAATGTTTTAATAGACACTGTGCTTGTGTTAGATCTAGCTTTTACGGTATGTCTATACGGATATATTAATAAATATCTTTATTAGCATAATTACGTCCATTAGGACCAAAGCAACATACAAATTACACATAACGCACAAGCTAAAATAAAAGTCACATGAATAAAAACAAATGATTCATATAAGCATGTACGAATATATATAAAAAAAAAATTATACAAATTAGGAACCTGTCCGACCAGGGTCTGAAGCCCTCAGTTCTAAAGACTGTTTAATAAAGACTCCAGTGTGACAAACAAGTTCTGTATTAAAGGGGCACAATATTTTGATTAATTTAGTTTGAGTGTCCAGTCCTTCGAAAGAGGTTATGTAGTATTTTAGTTCATTCAAAAAATCCTTTCGTAAAGAGGCATTTATTTCACAATCAAAAAAGAAATGTTTTTCATCATCTACGACTTGGCATTTTCTGCATAATCTTTGTTCCCTTGGAATTCTTGTGTAGCGACCAACTTCAATGCCAAGAGAATGGTCACTTAATCTAAATTTGGTTATTAACTGTCTAAAATTACAATTTTTATGTTCAAGATACTTTTCTAAATTACAGTCTTTTTTAATTTTTCCATACCAATATAGTTTTGAAGATGTATCAAATTTGGAAATTTTTTCCAATGTTAATTTTTTATGTTTTTCAAAAACTGCTTTTTTGGCTGTATCTTTGAACTTTTCTTTAGTCAAGTTAAATTGGTCAGCATTTATATCCAAATCTTTTAAAATAGTATCTGCAAATGTATACCATGAATAGACTCCCTTACTATGTAAAGATTTATTAACTGTAAATGATTCATAGACTAAAGGATTTACATTATTTGAATTTAATCTGTAGTAGTACATAAGGGTTTGAATTTTTATAAATGAATCTAAAGTAAACCTACCAAGCTCTGATCTTGCGCCTATATTTGAAGCTGTCCTTTTTAGCCCTAATACTGCCTTACAGAATTTTGTGTGAACTTTTTCGAAAGGGAATTTTTCAACAAGTGATAAGAAATCACAATAATTGTTGTTTTTAACTGTTCTTTTTTCAGAATTGTAGATTGAGTTAAAAATATCCATATACCAAATTTCAGAATTATATGTCAAGATTGGTCTAATGAGTGTATCGAAAAGTTTACATGATAAAGTAGTAGGTACATAATTAAAATTTGACATATAGCTCCTTAACAGAAATAAAACTTTGATACCTTTTTTTGACAGCTCTTCAGAGGATGGTTTAAAATTTCCTCTGGTATTTATAATATTCGTTACATGAATTGCATAATCTAAGATTTCTAGGTATTTTTGTATATCTGCCTCTTTCAACTAATAATGGGTGATGCTTCCATGATCAAAGGGAACTGTGGTACGTACTGCATGGTAAAATGTGGTCATCGACAATTAAATTGTTCTGTAGATGCAATGATTACAATCATGACAATTTCTCGGTGCTGGATTTGTCTTCCCTATTATAGAACTTTATTGGTAGTCACTAAGCGTACTTCTCGTTCAATACTTTTGATTTATTACCTTCCAATTTGTAGAAAGGTTTTATATGATATATGCTATTGGTGAGGGATTAATCCAGGTCTGTATATGCATATGTAACATGACAAAATAAACTACTAGTACTTTATGGACACTACTTAAGGTACTTTGTACTTTGGTCATGTTCACATTTAGTCAGAGATCATCAAAAAGGGATGTGGATTAGTTAAGGACAATATGATATCATACACACAAATCTGCAAGATGCAGATGGACAACTCAACATGAGTATTTAGTAAAATCTTTGCATTTGGTATGTTTTGGCAGAAATATTGATAGCTTAAAAGTAACTTTAAAACGTTAAATTTTCACTTTGTATCCACTGTATTACAAATGTATTTATAAGCACCACAGCGATCAAGTATGTCGGTTCTGTGTGGTGATACAACTCTAAATCATTCATTGTTTTGACGTGGGGTGTCGGATTTAGAACTGATGTATTTGATTCTTTTACATCAATCGATAAATGTTTCTTAGCTAGTTGTCAGTAACTTCGAGTGTTCTCAAGAGAGTTCCTCCTTGTCTTGTTGTTTTCATACAGTATTTTAGTTTAAACATATTTATTTATCCTGGATTGGGAAACAAGCTTGGTGCTTATATTAATCCCTCTCCAGCTAGCAGTTTGCGAGTGTGGCCTTTGTAGCGGCCCCCATTGAGCCTACTCTTATCGAAATCCACAAAGGGGTCTTTAACGTGCATGAGGTATTGATCTCCACATACACGGGACAACCTTTTTTCGTCCCTTCCGAAGGACTAGCATCGATTCTCGAGACCATTCTCGCAAATGGTGTCAAGAGAGAGTCGGAAAATTGGTTCATGAAATTTTCACCCCTGACGAGGATCGAACCACGAACCTCGGTGTTAGTAGCCCGACGCGTTAACCACTACACCACCGGCTCTCAGTATACAGTATTTTGTCTTAGGTTCTCTCTTGTTGAATTGAACTTTTGTCGATTGAGTTTTACAGTGTGTTTTATATGTATGCTTTGTGCAAGCTTATCAATAGGGGGAAGGTTGGGTCCAAAAACCCTAGTTTAACCCCGCCACATTTTATATGTGCCTGTCCTAAGCCAGGAAACTTTGCCAAAGCCTTTGTTTGTCTTTGTCATTCTGTGTTTACTGTTTTACGTCAAGAATTGGGTCTTTCGTTGATGATTTAGGGATTGGTTTTGAGACTTTTGTATTGTGTGTTATAAGTCTTGGGCCAATGCAAGACGGTAAGCAGTGACCTATGGTCATGTTGAAGACTGCTTGCTGTTTTCCGTCGTGATTTTTTGAATTGCTGTTTGTTTATGTTTGTTGTGTCGCGTACACTTATTCCACATCTCAATATCGTCTATGCATGGCATAATTCTATGACATTTTTAAACATATTTGATACACAATTCTGTAACTAATTGTATTTTTTTCCAGCATGCATAACAAAAGCTGATTGCGATACAATACAGGACTGGAACTGTTATCCCAAGTTAACACGCCATTGTGTGAACAACATATGTTTTTGTATCGTATAGTAAAGACGAACAGTTGAAGTTAATAAAATATTTTTGAAATGTCAACTTTTTAAAATAATGTTAGCAAGTTAATTTTTAAAAATTAAAGTAATGAGATTCGGAATAATTAATGTAAAACAGTCATCATAAACCAAAGGTCATTCAAATTCCACAATGAAGAACAACCATCAGCTTTCAATGTGATCAGTAGTTACTTCTCGTCGTCTTGCAGTCTCCTGCTATGTGGTTTTCTGGTTAAGTGTCTAGGAAAAAACATATACACCTAGCGTTGTTCCTTCCTGACTTTGTTGTTCGTGGTCATAATAATAATTAACTCCAAAGCGAAAAAAACGTTTTGGTTTTTTATTGTTATTACGTTCTTCATATTCGTATGGTCTTAAGGAATTTTAAATTTTTGGCAAGGGCGCGTCTTATGGTTATAAAATGGAC
>CAXARO010000038.1:0-36011 GCA_963971305.1 Arcuatula senhousia | reverse complement strand
CAAGTCGTGTTGCTAATGTATTCAACAATCTGGTTTCAATGAAAATAATCAAACAATAGTTACCTCAAAAGTTCCCAGGAGCCACTATTTCAGTTTTATATGATACAAATAAAAGCTCCGTCCGTTCACATTGATATTCAACTTGATGATTATAATCACTTGTGGAATGAGTGTTTTTACACTTAAATTACTGGTTGAAACTATTATAATGCACAAAACAAACAAGTATTACATTGAGCGAGCCAACAAAAGGATACCTCCGCTTCATATTGTACTTTGTACTACAATAAAAAACCTCTGAATGACATCTGAGAGCAATGAAAATTCTATATGCACATGTAAATATAACGTTCTTCCTTCATGCAAAGAATCATCAAAATCTGTTGAGTGGTTTAAGAGGAGTTGCGCTTACGAGGTCTCCCATTGAATACTATATCTAAAAAGTCTTGAGTCCAATTATCTTTAATGAATGATATCAGAGAGCAATGAAAATTCTTCTTAAACATTTGCACATAATGTGCTTCTTTCATCTTAAGTTCCATCAATACCCCTTTAGCGGTTTAGAAGGAGAAGCGCTTACAAGGTATTTGAATAGACGGACTGGCAGACAGACAGACAGGGCGATTCCTATATACCCCTAACTTTTTTTTCGGGGGGTATAACTAATTTCTTCTTTACTCATGTTAATTTACCTGAACTTGTGTTATAATTACCGGAACACAAGATCGAAATGGAAATGGGAGGTTTGGAGCGCCATAAAACCTGGTTAAACGCACCATTTCTTTTGAAATGCCTGTACCAAGTCAGGACCATTGCGGTCTTCAGTTTTTCTTCGGTATGTCTTCTTTGTTTTGTCTTTTCAATTGGACATTAGATAGGTATTCCAAGGTCGGTTATTTTGTTATTACCTTGTTTTAGCATCCTGAGGACAAAGTCTTTTGATAGTCACTATAATAACAAGGGATACGTTGTCTTTATTGTACAGCAATTTCCCCAATACAAAAGACCTTTGCCAAAGAATTTATACAGTTATGGCAATGAAAGGCTTTTCATATGTAACGCAAGCAGAAATTTGACATAGAGACTAAACTAAACGTCAATGTTTTGGTTTCTTTAATGCAAAATATTAAAGACCAGTGTCAAAAGGTTTTTAAAAAAGTTACAATAGTTTGGAAAAGTTATGTTTGAGAAAGTAGGAATAGAATTTCACAGGGAATGTTAATGAAAGTTAATTTACTTTTGGTTATTCTTGACATTCACAATCTATGAAAAAAAAACATTCACAGTTTGATCCCGTCTTAGTCATTTGGAATAAAATCTATTAATCATAGTAACAAGAGAGATCGAGGTTCTCACTGTTGCTGCGGGATAGATTTGATGGTTAACATAGCAACACCATTGTCATTTGACAATGATATTCAAACAAAAATGACATTCACAATCTATCATGTCTATATATACATTCACAATCAATGTAAAACTAAAATGACATTCACAATCTATGGGAGAAACAAAAAAAAACCATACACAATCTGATCCTGACCTAGCCATTTGGAATAAAATCTATTCATCATTGGTAACACGGGGAGGTATGAAGACCTGGGCGCCTGAAAAAATACTAGAGAAAACAATTGGTTTGTGTCCATATATTGCTGCACCGCTAAGAACCTCAAAGTCTTCGTTTTTATAATTGGGAGTAATTATTTGCAAATTTGGAAACTGAGTTTCCATATCTTTTTGAAGAAAGGGAAATCCAGTCATATTCCCTGTCAGTACGACTACTTCTACATCTTTCTCACTCTCAGACAACATGTGTTTTATAATCCGAATTAACTTTTTAGTGACATCCTTGAAAACATTTTTGAAAAGTTCTGTCCTAATTCGAATTTGTCCTCCTACTATTTTAATATCAGAGGAATATTCAGAAAAGTTAATTGTTTTTTGAATTGTTTGATTAGTATGTTTTAAACAAATCTCATTAAAGATATGATAAGTCCTCAAAGTTATCCATGTTCCTCCACCTAGAACCGATCCCAGTTTAATCATAATGTTCCTTTTCCATTCCAACCAGAAATCATCAACATTTTTGAACTGGTGCCACATCCATGAACCAAAGATATCTACGAAAAATCCCTCTATCTGTTGGAAAAGAAGATCCCGCGTGCTGCTGGTGCTTAAATAATTTGCTACTTGCTTGTAATCCAATCTGTCTCTTTTTTCGTAAATGTTGAAGCTGTCAATTTCGTCTAAAATAAATAGGTTAATTCCCAACAACAGCAAACTAAAACTGATTTGAACATAACTTATCTACAAGGAAATACAGCGGCACACTTCCTTTGAGAAATCTCTTTCTTTCAATGGACCGCATTTTTTTTTCATGCGAGCAAAAAAAAAATCCTACAATTTTACGATTTGAACATTTTTGCATAATTGCATATAAGAATTAAAATAATATTATACAAAACATGCAAAATTTGAAAGAAATAAACGAATGTTATATTCAAAAATGCAACCCCCTCATTTAAAATAGAACTTCTTGTATTCGTTCATTGGTTGTGAACCTTGATTCACTTGTTGTTTATACAATTCATTATATACTTTTAACGGACTCATTATAATTAGGTATTTAAATTTCCTGTTATATTCTTATATCCAAATAACCTGGATTTTCCCGATTTTCAATGAATTCGTTCAAATGAAATGCGTCCAAATAAAGAGAACAACAGAGTTACTGAACCAAGCCAAGGGGTCCTATACGTTTACCGCATTATAACTGCACGTTACGATATTTTGTTATCGAGCAATGGCACGTTACTGACTAATTTGGGCATATTTATAAAGAATAATCAGAGAATTTACAGAAAGGTCATGGTATTTGTTTATACATGTATTATGTTTTACTGAAAATAAAGACATTTTCCAATTCCATCTGTCAAAAATGTCCCGGGGGGGGGGGGGGGGGGGGTAACTTGGTAATTTTTTGGGTGAGGATGTGCCATTTTTGATATGAATTCAATACCCATATTTATATGAAAATTTCCAATTTTCATGACCCATATTTATATTAAATCGACATTTTTCACGACTCATATTTATATAAAAATACCCGTATTTATATTCAGTAAACTGTATTACAGTTATATTTACTATCTTTTAAATTATTGATATATTATGGCTCTAAGATGTTACCAAATATTAGTAAGGGATGAAGATTTTTTCTCACAGCTTATTGCTGATGCAGAATTTCATGGGGAATTTCTATATCAAAATGGACAAAACATGACCCATATTTATATGAGACCATATTTTTTTTCAATGAAAACTAAAAAGCATACCCATTTTTATATAAAATTGTCTGAAAACTATATCCATTTTTATATAAATTTTCCAAAAAAAACCTACCCATATTTTTGGCACATCCACGTACACCTTTATATAGGAAGTTACCCCCCGGGAAAAATGTATACTCTGCCATTGGATATATAACAAAACCACTTTATTGAGACTAGTTTTCTTCATAAAACGAAAGGCATGCTACTCAACCCACAATTTTTAAATGTCATTCCTTTAAAAGGGAGAAAGGTTTTCCCCTGGAAATCGTTTTCAATGATAGAACGGCACCAAGAAATGAAACTCATTACAGATCATACGCTAAGTATGGAGCATTCTTGAAGTTACACAGTTTTCTTTTGTAAAAAATACTTATATGTCAATTTTTATGATTGTTAGGAACATTTGGTCTGTTAATGAATAAGCGACAACAAACTCGCCCGTTAATGATTTAATAAATTGATTCAATGAAAGATGATGGCTTCTGCTTTTGATTCATCATCGAAACCCTTAGTTGGTCATGAATTCTATAAAGCTACACTCTCTTTTATTAAATCAAAGCATATAAGAGACAAACTGTTTCTTATCATCTTATCCATTATAAACTGAAATTAGTTAAAAGTAAAGATACAAAGGTAAACCATTGGAGCCTTCGAATGTCTCAAGTCCGAAAAGCCAACATAAATTAATATTATAGGCAAAAACACAGCCTGAAAACAAACCGCACAACATAATAAACATGTTCAACAACAAAACTGAAAATTCAAGTCGGTCATGTGCTCCATAATGTAGCTTTTATTTTAAATACCCCATCTACGAAAGTAGGGGAGCATATAGCGTTGGGATCTGTTCGTTCGATCGTTCCAAGTTGCAAGATGGGCGTTTTATGTTTTTTTTTACATACTAGTATTCTTGTTATGTTCAAAACGATTTCAAATCTTGCAGAGCGTGACAACACAAACACTCAACGACAAACCAGCTTTTTTACTCATCTTAAAGGTAGAATTTCTGTGTTTGTATTCCACTACTTTCCTTGAGCGAGGGCGACAACCCAGAAGCCATATAACCATGTGTGAGCAATTTGCGTCAGATGTGTCATTCTATAACATAAATTATGATATTCTCCATATGTCCTGTAATAACGACAAATCAGTTGCGTTACGTAGTTTTCATATACTGAAGTGTACACATGCTACAACACAAAAGTGAAAGTTGACGAAGAGAAAGTTCTTCAACACGTTTGTCAGAGAGCTTTGTACAAGTTCTTCATTAAGTGTCAATTAAGAGATAGAATTCCAAGTATTAAAATATGAATAGGATTTTTTACACGTCTATATATTCTGATTATTACTAGCTGCAAATATCTAAAGTGGTGATTGAAAATCCGCAGTAATACTGATTGTCTTACCGAAAAAGTTATAAGACTTGAAGACAAAATGCCATGCAGATTATATTGTCTGAACCAGTCTTTATTGAGCCGGAATCTGCATCTTAGAAATATCAATAGATTTAAAAGAAGCAAAAAAGCACCAAGTTCGAGTGTCAAAAGTCCGAATGGGTTAGGGTTAGGGCTAGAGTTAGGGTTAGATTACATAGCAAAAAAATTAGGATACGAACATGAATATACGGAAAATACTATACACAACAACGGAGAATTCGGGTTAGGTTAGAGTTATGGAAAAATGATTAAAAAAGGAACAGAAAAGAGAAAGGTTTATGGTTAGAGAAGTGATAGTTAGGGTTAGGATTAGAGATAATTGGGGTAGGGTTAGAAAAAAACAATGACCATAAAGGCAAAAATACTTAGAGTTAGAATTTGGATAAGAGATGAAAAAAGAACTGAAGAGGGTTAGGGTTAGAAATAAAATGACAACATTATTAAAGAGAGTTAGAGTAAGAATTGGGGTAAGGGCTTAAAACAGGACTGAAAAGAGATAGGGTTAGGGTTAGGGATCAGGGTTAATGTTTAGGTTAGACGTACAAGCAAGAATAGCTAGGTTTAAGGTTAGAATTGGGTTTGGCTAAAAAATAGAACTGTAAAGGGCTAGTATCGAAACAAAATAGAAATCGCTTTGAACTGGTCTTCAAGTGCAGACTGATCTCAAAAGGAATAAAGATAAGGAGAGTTGTTCTGCATTGCGCACGACTTTACTGCTGAGATCTGAGGGTAACAAAAGCCGCCAACAGATTTTAAGCAAGGCCTATGGGGAATTAAAAAGTACTAAGTGATCTGGAATGCCTGCTTGACAAAAAATAGGGGTGTACAGGAAAGGTACAACTACACAGCTGTTGCTGTTGATCGAGATGAAAGGGGAAAAAGGGGGAAACGGCTGCAGCTGCTGCTCGAGCAGAAAGAGGGAGAGAAGGGGGAACGGCTGCTGCTGCTGCTTAACTTTAAGGCGGAAGAAGAATGGGTTAGAACAGCTGCTGCTGCGGGGCGTGACCATAGTTTTAAAACCCCAAAAAGCACCAAAAGAGCCAGATGAGCTGCAAAAGAGCAAGATGAAGAAGGAAAAGAGCAAGATGAGCAAGGAATAGAGCAAAATGAGCAATAAAAAGAGAAGATGAGTTGCAAAAGGAGCATGATGAGAAGGGAAAAGAGCAAGATGCGCTACAAAGGAGCAAGGAAAAGAGCAAAATGAGCTGCAAAAGAGCAAGATGAGGAAGCAAAAGGTAAAATCACGTGAAAAAATGCTGCAAAAGGTAAAATCACGTGATAAAATGCTGTCAAATGATTGGACAATAAAAATCAAAAACGAAAAATGACATAGAAAATATGTCAGTGTCCCGAATGTATTCAAACAAGACGCACTTTAATGTAATGAACTATCTTCTAAAACTCATAGAAAAAATCTTGAATTTGAGGACCGGGAACGTGTTTGTCGTAAATGCGGCGAGAGTAAGCCATAAGATCAGTTTTACAAATCGAAACAAAATGTGTCTTGCAGAATTGCCAGATATTTTCAATATTAAAATATTAAAAGAGTAGCGCAAGTTTAAAGGTGACTTGCATACAACAAAGAGAGTGTAGTAATATTGAAACGAGAATTTGTTGCCTATATACAGAATGAACAAAACGACAACATGCAACACTTTTCAGAAGTGATAGATAAAGGACCAGGGCTGATAAGGCCTGTTTTTGGCCTCAAAGTATGGCTGAAAATTTAAAGTTCTAGTATTCTACATTCACTGTGTTATTTTCTTAGGCAAGGGTTAGGGACATTGTTATAAACAATGAAAATTATTTCAATCCATTTAATCTATATACTAGTATAGAAAATGGCATTAAAAGTTGGGAGATTTTCAACATTTGGTCAAAATTATAGCGGTGTTTACAATATTTTCATGCTAATTTTGTTTTCAATAGTAGTGTGTACAGCCATGTACCAAATAGATTCTTTGGGAAAATATTTTCAGGACCAACCTCATTTGTTACCAAAAGGATTTTGTGGTACATGGGTGTTGCGGTCACTTCCCAGAGCAAAAATTATCAAAAATATGCTAAAGAACAGCCGATTTGGTCAACTTTGTGCAATTTCTTCAATTTTGACGTCACTATGATGTCACAGTATGGTCAAAAATATTATTGTCTATGAAGCATTAAAGTACTGACATTAAACTAAGTCTTGTCACAGTTTTTACTTGAATTCAAACAAAAATAATGCTTTGGCCAAAAATGGCCCTTGTCAACCCTTTACAAGGACGGAACAAAAATCATCAGAAACAGGACGGACGTCGAAAAGGAAAGATGTACCAATGCGACAAATATAGATACACAAGCCAAAAATTGTTCAATCTTACAGAGACACAAAAACAGAAGCATCAAATAAAAATGGAGGAACCGGAATGGCTGAAGAATGATCCGGAATGGCTAACCAAAGAGGAATCGGATACGGATGACGTATGCATTAATTTTTACTTGGAAGTCAAAGACTTCCAAAGTATAGTAATGATTTCGGAAATCCATCCGCGTCTCGTTTTTCCCGAGACCGACGTACAGCCTATCCTATTGTACATTCGCTCTCCGGTAGAAGTGTGTTTAATTTTTTTTTGGTAAACGAGCTTTCTATAATCTAAATTTTTATAGCCCTCCAGATTACTTGATGTGTTTTTATATTTCATTATAAATGATGATATAGCATTTTCGATTTTTAAAAAACTACATTTCCGTTGTATATCACGTGACCTTAGTCACCTGTGCGATGGGGAAATATATTTTAGCGGGAATATACAAATTATAGAAATTAAAACCATTAATGCTTTATATAAAAGCTGAGATAATTAAACTTATGATTTTCTCAGATAAAAGTTACCGGGAAATACATGTAGTTATATCGATTTCATATCGTTGTAAGACATAAATAAAGCTATATTTAAATTCAGTAATTGCCTTCTTATTTCAAAATCAAAACGCTTGTCATCGTTCAAATGTGACTTCCAAGTACACGGTACCAACGGTACTCTGATTTGTAAAGCCTTTATATATTTTGCCAAAACTGTGTTTTGTACAAAATTTGAACGCGCCGAATCACTGAATGTTTATATAAAGTGCGCTTTTTAGATCAAACTTTGGTTAATTATAATTAACGTGTAGAAATCGCGATAAACGTATAGAACCCTTTGTGAACTAGAAATTTGAATGCCCAATATCGGTCATGCATTTCAAAGAGATAATTGGAACTAATATTAAAGAAAACGATTTTTAGGTGAACTAATAACCTAAATAAAAAGGCTAAAACGTCTAAAAACCCTAAAAT
Source organism: Arcuatula senhousia (assembly GCA_963971305.1). NCBI lineage: Eukaryota > Metazoa > Mollusca > Bivalvia > Mytilida > Mytilidae > Arcuatula > Arcuatula senhousia. Next base: position 27,924 of record CAXARO010000038.1, on the reverse strand, counting down.
CAGATAAACATGACGTCTAAAGAAGGAACCTGATTTTATTTAACTTTTTGAAATAAGAGACGACCAACCATTTAACCAAAGGGGAAGTGCTCGATTTATGGTCAGATATTTCGTTTCCACATAGTGTGGCGGAAAAGTCGTCATGAGAATTTTATTTTTCATTTTACCATTACCTCATATAAAAGAAATCCTTCTTTAAAATATTAAATATATAATTTACTGCTGCCAAAATATTTTTACGCCAAAAAGTCAATTCAAATTTTTTTGGGGAACTTCGAGTTTAATGGTCAGACATTAAGAAAATATATAAGATAGGAAATAACTAAATTTTCTATAATAGCTGCAAACAGATGTTGCTGATTATGAAACCGACTTGTAGTTTGATAGGAACGTTTCCTTTACAGACCTTGCAGACCTGGGCCCAATTTCTTAGCACATCTGATATATGATGATTTCCTCATCTTCAAATCTTTCCAGGAATACCTGTATTAATCTGAGGAAATTCTCAAACTTGAAGAAGGACTCAAGTTAAAAAACTCAGATCTGTTCCTATACGGACAGAATTCTCTTTTACCTTCAAATCCAACTAGCATCACTCGGCTTCTATTTGGCAGTTTGTTAATTTTGAATCCCTTTAAACTTTTATCATCTAAATGGGCATGGTATGTCAAGGCTGCACCGGCAAAGGTAATTATGGTCACAACCTCTTCGGAAGGGTAAGCCTGTAATAGAATATTAACATGCATGTATTGTATCGCGCAAATAATAGGAAAGAGTAAAGATAAGGTATCCCCCCTAGGAACTACGAAATAATTCTGTTGTTTTCTAAACCTCTGTAACCCTAGTGCCGTCGTGCATACCTACTGTAAATCAATTGTTGTCATCAAAATGTATTTCAATCAAATCTAAGATATAAGAGTTAATCTCAGTAATAGATACAGTAAAACCTGTACTAGTGACCACCTCCATATAAGGACTTCCTGTCCATAAAGACTATTTTCAGTGCCCCCGACAATTTTTCCTAGATATTTAAACTCTATATTGTGACCTCCTGTCCAACATGACCAGTGACCAGTGACCATCAGAAACCGTCCCTTGAAGTGCCAAAACCTGTATACAAGTACCTTAAATTAGTGCAAATGATTGTTAATTGGCTTTGGTCAGCAGTGAGTGAGTGTCAGATCAAAGCTAATTGGGAAGTGTCACCTTTCTTTAATCTTTAGTAATTAGTTCTCTGGTAAATTTGAGGAAGTTGGAAGTAGTAATTGTCACTAATTGCTTGTGTCGGGTCAGTTTAACTTCTATGTCTTAAAAAGTTGGGAATAAATAATGTTGTAAATTCTAGATTTATGAAATTTATTTCCATAGTAAGCAAATTTAAATGCAGATATTTTTTATGATTAATGAGAATTTTTGGGCAACAATCCATTTACTTATGAATAAGATATAAAAGGACAAAAATGTATTTTAAGAAATATACTTCAAAACTTCATATAAAAAATACTGTAAACCTAAGTTCAAACATGTATTTAACAAAGTTTTAGATAATTTTTCAAGACATGGTATGTTTAAAAATATTCACAAAATATTGCCAGTTTAATAGTCTATTGTTTGGTTTCAAAACGATCTTTCTATAGATCTATGGAAACTGTGCATCAGTTAATACACATACACACATGCCTAACATTATACTTTATCTAGACAACCTCTATAAAGACCCCCTGTATATAGTGACCTTTTTGTCAAGGTCCATTGAAGGGTCACTATGGACAGGTTTGACTGTATATATATATAAAAACCTTCTTAATATAGAAAATAAAGTAAATACTTGTACTTCGTGTTATGTCCATAATCTTAAGTCAGAAATAAGTGGTATAAGGCGTCTCTATAGGAAAGAATGTACTATTAAAATTTCCCAAAACTTTCGAAAACCCTCTCGGCGATATATGCCGCCTAAGATATCTACTCTGTAAAGTGTGTGCAGTCATTCGGAACGGCGATTTGTCCCTTTCTTTCGCCCCCTATTTCATTTCGTCCCTTTTGTTTCACCACTGATTTTTTTTTCGCCCCCCCCCTGTTACTGTTACTGTTCGTTTGAAATGCCTGTACCAAGTCGGGACCATTGCGATACACTAATTCTCCGGTATGACTGATTTGTTTTTTTTTAATTTTTTTTGGACTATGAGATTGATCATTCAAGTTCGGTAGTTTTGTTATTACCTTTATTTGTAACCCTAACCCTTATCTATAACCCTAACCAAGTTATAAATCTAACTGTTTGTTTCGAAAGTGTCGCCTTATATTGGCTTGTGCATTTCACTTGAATGGCTTATAATTGGTTTTCCGTCCTTGATGGTAGGGGCCTGGGTGGCCGAGTAGTTTAAGGCGCTGGTTTAAATACCAAACTATTGATCACTAGCCAGTTGGTGTTAGAGTTCCGTCTGTATTTTACAAACTAGAGGCTCCCAGGAGCCTGAATCGCTCACCTGATCTCTTATGCCAAAGTTTGAAAAAAATTCACAAACTTTCAAGTATACAAAGTTGCAAAACAACCCCTTCAGTGGTTTCAGAGAAGATTTTTGGAAATCAGTTTAAATTGATAGAAAAATACATTTAAAGGACAATAACTCCTGTAGGGGCCTTTTGATGCTGAACAAGAAAAGTTGCTTCGGATTTTCTCTATCTCTTATACCTTTCGAGCTATAGGCCAAAAACAATGATCTGACCCCCCTGTTCTATTTTTAGCAATGGTGGCCATGTTGGTTGGTCAACGTGTATATAATTCACAAACTTGGTAGAGGACATCCTAAAGTAAAATATTCCAAGTGTCAAAGCAATCCCTTCAGTGGTTTCAGAGAAGATTTTTGAAAATCAGTTAAAATTAATGGAAAAAAACAGTTAAAGGGGAATAACTCTTTAACGGCTGATCTGACAATTTTGACACTGAATTCATTTTTGTAGATCTCAATAAGCTTAACAATTCTGCAATGCTAACATTTCCTCTAGCTCTAACGGTTTTCAAGATATTGTCCAAAAACTGCAAAAATTGTCAATTTTGATGATTAAGGGGCAATAACTCCTATAAGGAGCCGTTTCACAACTTCGACTCAATGGAGAGATTTGTAGAGCTTTTGATGCTGAACAAGGAGGGTTGCTTTGGATTTCATCTATCTCTTATACTTTTCGAGTTATAAGCCAAAAACAATGGTCTGACCCCCCTGTTCTATTTTTAGCAACGGCGGCCATGTTAGTTGGTCGACGTGTATATAATTCACAAACTTGGTAGAGGACATCCTAAAGATCAAGTATACTAAGTTTCAATGCAATCTCTTCAGTGGTTTTAGAGAAGAAGAATTTTGAAGAAAAGTTAACGACGGACGACGGACGGACGACGGACGACGGACGCCTGACGATGACAATACCTCACCTGACCCTTCGGGTCAGATGAGCTAAAAAGGGACTTTCCCAACTGTATATGATTAGGTTTGTCAGTTACCTGCCCAAGGTCGGTGGTTTCCTCCGGGTACTCCGGTTTCCCCCACCAATAAAACTTACCGCCCTACATGGCCCAGGTGCGTCGATAAAGCACCGTCCTTGATGGATGTTTTGCCCTTATTGTAATTGAGTCGTATCATTGTGTTTTTGCATCTTTTTACACCATTTTTCTCCTCTTTCAGGATTAAGAGCATTGTACTTCGACACGGATTTGAATTTGTATTTACCTCAAGACAAAGATAGTGGAAACCAGTTTCTTTGGGACTATCTTGAAGAGTTGATCGACTAAGTACCCGGTTACACCATTATAGATTTTGTAAAGGGAGGACCGAAGAACTATGCATAATAAGCCGTCCCAGAGAAAGTACAACACCACCAAGCAGATGGTAACCATCAACAGAAAAAACACCAAAACCGTAAGAGACGACTACAAGATCCAAAGAAGCCAACAGAAACTATTAACTGTCACAAAGGAAAAACGAATATAGAATTGTATTTGAAAAAAGAGTGGTCATGGAGGATTTAAATGCCAAGCCCTATGGATATTGTGAATTGTAAAATGTTGTAATATAGAATGTTAATAAAAGCAGTACTGTTCTCTGGTTTTTATTAAAACTATCAATACAAAAACAAACAAAAATGAACCCCAAAAGGGCGCACCAAACAAAAACAAGGGCAAATCAGAAATAAATCAGGAGAAGGGGCGGAGGAGAAAAGAAGTGGGAAGCACTGGAGGAGGAGGAGGAGGAGGAGGAGGAGGAATCCAGGAAGGAAATGTGGAGGATGGAAAATTAGGGGAGGAGGAAATAGGTGTAGAAAGCATGCAACACAAAATTATTGAAAACCAATTATAAGCCGTTCAAATGAAATCACAAGCCCATAAAAGGTGACACTTACAAAACGTAGAGCGAAAAGAGTTAGATTTAAATTGTCAGGTTAGAGATTAGGGTTAGGGTTACAAACAGTAACAGGGGGATCAACAAAAGGGATGAACTGAATAAGGGGCGAAAGAAAGGGACAATTCGCCGGTCCGCATGACTGCACATGACTTTACATGTTAAAGATCTGAGGCGACATGTGTCGCCGAGAGGAAAAGTGTCTTATCGTCTATGGGAAATTAAAAGTACATTCTTACCTATAGAGAAGCCCTATACTACTGAAATAGATGCTTGTCACTTCCACAAAGTTTATTCTTATATTTTGAATAATGAAATACATATTTGTTTGAAATAGTTTTCTTCAATGCCATTCGACTGTGTACATCAGGTGTAACATGACTGGTAAAAAACTTCTCATCAGCAGCATTTGAATCAAAACATTGGAAGGTAAAACCAAAAGTATTGAATCAAAAGTACTCTAAGCCAAAGGGTAAGAGCAAGAAAGTTGAATCCAGCACCAAAGATATCGACCATGTGCAGTACATGGAGAGAAACTTGGTGTTTTTTAAAATTAAGAATTAAATAATCGGGAATTTCAGTAACAAAAATATAAGAACTCTAATGGTAAATTCGTGTCAGACAAATCTGACGACAAGGCTTGTGATAACCCTCATTGACCTCTGGTCCACCAGCAGCGGTAATCGACCCAGTAATTTCAAAATACAATACCAAAACGGGTAAAAAAACACGGTTAATTCGGTTGTAAAAACAATGTGGAAGTTGCTTAACTCATGATAGCTTGCCCCATCTGTTATACACGTTTTTATTTCAGGCCGTGATTTCAGGTCAAATAAAACTTGATGAAAACATAGTATGTGCTATTTCAATAAAATTACAGCTTTATATTTCAAGCTATAAACTTATGTGTACTAAAATTACTGTCTCAAGCTTTTTTCAGTCATAGCTACTAACATAAAGACCTGTATTCCATGTCTATCTATTCCAAGGAATAACTTACATGATATTCTTAAAATACCGTCGTTTTTCGAAAACTCCTTCGCAAAAATTGATGGCATTATAGCAGATAAAGTCTGACAATCCCCGACCTTTAGCTGCTTGATCCCGGTGAACTCTGATAAACTTGAGATTATTCTTTTTAGAGTTGACATTTGAAATACCGGAACTTGATCTCTATGATCAAATGAACACCTATACGAACTAATTACTATAATAATGTATTTTAGCATATTAATAATATTTTTTTACGAAATGCTTAAAAGTTTTTTAATGTTTTTTTATAAATTCTACAACTCCATTCATCATAGTTTGTTACTGATTATTCGGATTTCTTATACATTTGTAGTCATAAATGAGGCCATAATTACGATAAGTATACTGTTTAATGACTTTTTTGATTTAAGTATAATCAATGGAAAATTACACACTAAAATATATGATAAATGGGATGACTTTTTATTGCCTATTGTGAATTTTCCTTTTCTAGAGGGAGATGTACCACTTGCTCCGTCTTATGGAGTATATATTTCACAGTTGGTAAGATATGCTCGGATCTGCAGTGGTGTGTCTGATTTTAATGATAAAAACCGGTGTATTACAAAAAAAATACTAAAACAAGGATATCGTTACCACAAATTAATGAAGTCGTTTACTAAGTTTTATAATAAATATCTATACCTTATTGGAAAATTTAACTGTACACGACGAATTTGATTGTAAAGGGAATATCCCATCCAGATTTCTACGGTAATGTTATTTATAAAGCAAATAAATTCAAAAACAATCCTTTGGGAATGCAAAATTGGCTTAAAACTTTATTAAATAAAGGTTATGAAATGGATATTTTAGTAAAATCTTTGAATTTAGTCTTCTTTGGTAAAAATATTGATAATTTGATACTTACTTTAAAATATAAATTGCCTTTTTATACTTTTTTATACTTTTTATACTTATGTCATTTTTTAGCATTACAGCGGTAAAGTGTGTCGGTTTTATGTGATGATGCATCCATCATCAAATCATGAATTGTTTGACGTGTTGTGTCGGATTTAAAATCGACAAACTTGATTTTTTTACATCAGTCGATGGATGCTTCTTAGATAGCTGTCAGTAACTTCGAGTGTTCTCAAGAGAGTATCTCTACGTCCCGTTAATTACTTGTTGTCCTTTTGTCTCAGATACTCTCTTGTTGAATTGAACTTCTATCGATTTGATTTTTACCGTGTGTTAGTTTGTGCTTTGTTATTGATTATCAATAGGGGGAAGGTTGGCGCCCAAAAAACTAGTTTAACCCCGCCACATTTTAATGTGCCTGTCCTAAGCCAGGAATCTTTATCAAAGCTTATGTTTGTATTTAGTCGAATTTATGTTAATTTTTTTTGTCAAGAAGAGGGTCTTTCATTGCACTTTGGGATTGGGCTTGAATCATATGTATTTTATTTTCAATCCAGGGGCCAATTGAAAACAGCGAGCAGCGACCGCTGGTCACATTGAAAGCTGCTGGCTGTTTTCCATTGTGGATATTTAAAATATACGTTTAAATTGTAGGTTGTGTCGCGTACACTTATTTTACATCTCATTTTCTTCTATTTTGTCAAAATTGGTGACTCGACATAAAATAATTCTATTCTCGACAATTTCAGATAACAGTGACTGATTAAGAGTTTATCTGTATACATATTTTTAGGGTTGTTTAGTAGGGGTTCCATTATTCTATACTCCCCTTAATTTTTCATCAAATATTCCACATCCGAAAAAGAGTTTTCCAAAATCCCACATCCCTAAATAACTCGTTTCCCATGAATAAAATATGTTATTACCTTATGTCCAAATGTACCCTAAACAGTCCTTAATTTTGTGCTTTTTGAAGGAATTAAATTGTGTGACTTACTGAGCAGTAGCTGTTTTCCAGTTTTTAGCTCACCTGACCCGCTATTGTCATCGTTAGGCGTTCGTCGTCCGTCCGTCGTTTGTCGTCCGTCGTCCGTTAACTTTTCTTCAAAAATCTTATCCTCTGAAACCACTGAAGGGATTGCTTTCAAAATTTGTACACTTGATCTTTAGGATGTCCTTTATCTAGTTTGTGAAATTTATGCATGTCAGCCAACCAAAATGGCCGCCGTTGCTAAAAATAGAACAGGGGGGGTCAGACCATAGTTTTTAGCTTATATCTCAAAAAGTATGAGATAGAGAAAATCTGAAGCACCTTTCCTTATTCAGCATCAAGCTCTACGAAATTCTCTATTGAGTCAAAGTTGTGGGATGACTCCTTATAGGAGTTATTTCCCCTTAATCGTCAAAATTGACAATTTTCACAGTTTTGGGACTTAATCTTGAAAACAGTAAGTGCTAGAACAAGAGTTAGCATTGCAAATTTGTTTAGCTTTTTATGAGCTACAAAAATGATTTCAGGGTCAAAATTGTCAGATCATCCGTTTAAGAGTTATCTCTCTTTAATTGTTTTTTCTATCAATTTTAACTGATTTTTAAAAATCTTCGTCTCAGAAACCACTTAAGGGATTGCTTGCAAACTTTGTACACTAAATTTTTAGTATGTGCTCTATCTAGTTTGTGAAATTTATGCATGTCGACCAACCAAAATGGCCGCCGTTGCTAAAAATAGAACAGGGGGGTCAAACCATAGTTTTTGGCTTATAGCTCAAAAAGTAAAAGAGATAGAGAAAATATGAAACAGCCTTCCTCTTCAGCATCAACAGCTATACAAAACTCTCCATAGAGTCGTAGTTGTGGGACGACTCCTTATTGGAGTTATTTTCCCTTAATGATCAAAATTGACAATTTTCACAGTTTTTAAACTATATCTTAAAAACAGTAAGAGCTAGAGGAAAAGTTAGCATTGCAAAATTGTTCAGCTAATTGAGATCTACAAAAATGGTTGCAGGGTCATAACTGTCAGATCAACCTTTTTAGAGTTATCCCACTTTTAACTTGTTTGTTTTTTTTTCAAATGGAAAGCTTTGTAACTTTGTATTTTTGATCTAAAGAGTGCTTTCTATCCTAACTTGTTTCTTTAATATTACTTAGCAAGTACATGTAGACCATGTTGCATAATATGTAAGAGGCTTAAGCATAAGAGATCAGGTCAGCGATTCAGGCTCCTGGGAGCCTCTTGTTCTTCATGTTATTTATGTATTTTGAATTCCACAGAAGATATAAAAGAAAATTATCGCCTTTTATGCCATGCCCTTAATTACAACAAAACATTAAAAGATTGAAGAACATGAACTTTTTTTTTAAAATATGACGATAACTTACTTCTTTTCTGCTTTCTACGTGTATAAAAAAACTATGAATAGAATTGTCATTACATTTAAAAACAGATATTTAATTTTAAAAGGCAAAAAGCCTGTGGTTAAAGTAATTTTGACTTTTTATTTCTTTGATGTTGAGAAATGGTTTATAGGAGTTTTCCGGGAATTTTTTCGTTCAGTGTAGAAGTTTTCTTTCCTTCAAGGAAAAAATGCCTACAAAAAAACCCGATTTAACTGGTTCATTGAAGGTGACTAATCACAGAGATCACCTCCTATTGTTGCAGATTTTAATGGAGGGATTAAGCTTGAGTTTACCTGAGTTCCTCTAGGTGTATCAATTTAGCAGGGGGATTTTAATCCTTTTCCCGCTATAATGAAAATAGTAAAGTGATTCTATATCAGTGTCTTGGTGTCATCTTAAGATTGTTAATTTACTGTACAATCTGTGTTAAGTTATCTTTACGAGATCCAATTGCTCTAAAAGCACTACTAGCGAAAACTACAGGTTACCAGATATATGAGAAATACTCATTTTCAATATAATTGAACTGAATTGAACTCAAAATTCTTTGAATTTAGAAGACTTATTTCAAAAATTAGAATAAGCAATCATTGTCTTCAAATCGAAAAGGTAGGTATATGTACATTGTAAAACCCGAAGGAAAATAGTTTTTATCCGATTTGTAATGTGGTTGAGGATGAAAAACATTTCTTACTTGACTGACTTAGAAATTCAGAATTACGAAAAAACATTTATAGAAAAAACAAAAAACAGAAAATAAATCTTCAAATTTGTACATATTGAATGAAATAAGTAAAAAAAGCACATTTTGTCTCCATCACCCTTTCGGCAAGTAAAAAACACAGAGGTTCCCTCTTAAGTCATTATAGCGCTGAGGACAGCGGACCTATGTATAATTTTGTAGTTCAAATTTTATGATAACCGTTTCTGTATATTCTTGCTGTGTTGAAATTTTGTGTATGTTTATAAAATTCTTGATTGATTGATTGTACTTAGTATATAATTTTGAATTATATGAATCCAAATTACCTGATACCAAGCATCTTTGAAGAATCTAACGGACTGATCAGCTCTTACTGAAGGTAGGACAAACACTCATTTAGCTTCACTATTACGGAATTCACCATCTTTTTTCTTGATTCTATTCATTACAAATTCTCGAACGTAGCAAATCAACTTCATCAGGATATGTTTAGCGTTGTATGAATATCCACGACAGTCACGTATTTCACTTTTTTCATCAAACGTCTGAATATAAAGAAAAAGGAAAAACGATTAGCGTCAGTTCTCAAACAAGAGCTGCCACAAGAGTGTTTACACACAGAAGGAATTCATCGTTTGGTCGAGTTCCAAAACCAAGTTGTGTTTTGTGTCACTACTGATCGGAATGAGAGTGAGAGAGATGTTTAGTGCATAAAAACTGGTTCAATGAATTCAATTCGAAATAAACAGACTAATTCAAGATCCGTATGTTATTACTTATTTTGTTTAGGCTCTTCTAAATATTAGAGTTTGTAACCTTTCAAGAAATTTTAATATTTTGAACAAATGAAAATAGTGGAAAAAACATGGCATTATTATAACCAACAAGTCTATCGCAGCTGAAGACACCCTGCATCACTGCAGCCCCGATAACATAATGACAACGTTTTTTTAGATATAATTATTTATTTCCAAATAAATTACCTCAAGAAAATACAAGCTATTTATAACGTTTTCAAAATATCTGCCTTCTCGCTGATCTAGCCATTGTGTCTTTGCTTCATTTCCAAATGCCACAATTTCATCGTCAACGCCAAGAAAAACTGACGGAATCATATCGATATCTATAGTACCAGGCCAAGAATGTGCCAATACCTTTGATGGGTCCATTTCGAAATCGGAGCGAGTTCCCACTCGACATGACACTGTACTGAATTGAACTGATAACACAGATACAGGTGTAAATACAGGTAAAACATCCATCTGAAATTAAAAAAAATTTCTAAAAATCATAAATCCTGCTGTAGAACGAGTGCAAGTACTAGTGTACATGTGCACTTGAGAGTTTATACATGTATGTGTGCTTAGATCAGCAAGATAGAGTCAAAATTACCATTTTCTCCCATTGTCGTTTCCCTGTTGAATATTATATACCGTATTTTTATGACTGGTTTAGATTTCCAGCGTTAACCATAGCCGGCTTTTATCACCTGCTGATAATATTGCTGGTATAGTGTGACAATAACAGAACAGCACGAAGAAAAAAACGAAGCTGACAACTGAACTACTATCAACGCAAAAATGTAGTAGTAAGGTGGGTGAGTCGCTGCTCCAGAATGATACGCAATCCTTCTTGTTGCAATCCACTTATCGCTATGATAAATCTAAATTGATTGTTGCGCAGAACGGTGTCCACAGCGTTTTCATTCTTTGCACCATGCATGACTCTATCAAGAACCTTCCTTGGTACTGATAAAAACATCCCTCCATCGTAGTTTTGCCCTTAGCTATATATTTGGATTTCGTTTGGTTATATGCATTTTGAACATCTTTAAAATTGTGAATTTCCTTTGTTTGGGTTCTAGTGCTGTTGGTGAGGAATAATTTTCCGAAATGGCCATACAGCTCATAACATTTAATTGCAGTTGGAGTTAACATACGTGTTGTGGTCTCGTGTTCATTTACTCCATATCCTTTCATAAATTATTTATTACAGGAGTTTGTCTTTTATGCCGTGTGGAGTTAGTAGAACGATAACCCGTGTTTAAGATGAATGCTCATTATTTGTTAGATATGGTGTACTTGAACATGAAGTTAGTTCTCATGTGTACACTTTGTTTTTAACCACTATCAATATTTATGTAAATTCTTAACCTCAGGTTTAACTCCCTCCATCGTAGTTTTGCCCTTAGCTATATGGGTCATTCTAAAAAAATGTCCATATATTGAGGTAGGCAAACTTGAATATTAAAAGTGCTCACAGAAAGTTTGTAATTTATTTTTTGGCATCCTATATCATTTCAGTAAGCAAAACAAGCAAAGAGTAAAAACAAATCGAATATATTTTGAAATTTTTTGAGTCATTGTCCTTCAGGGTTGATTTAGCTGTCCTTGATGTTACCACATAAAAAATGTTGCATTGAAAGAAAGCTTTAATCGTTTATTTTTAAATTCATGCATAACTTGCCACATAGGGACAACACAACTACTTTGCAAGCATCAGAAATAACGTTTGCTCAAACATTTATTTTTGAGAGCATCATAAGACAATGATTTTAAACCGTTCAGCAACCAGTTCAAAACTAATTAACATATCAAATGCAATATTTGACATTTCACTTCTTCATTGACATTATAATGAACAATAAGGTTAAATAGTTTGAGTTGCAAAATATCATTGTTCAGAGGGTTATTTATTAGGCAACAATTGAGCAAATTAGACTAGTAACATCAGTGACAATGCGTAACATCACGGACAACTAATAGCAATTAATAAAGACTTCTTGGCAATAAATGTTTCTTTAAATGCAATAAATAGCATGTTTTGGAGCAATATCTAATAAATTATGTAGATAGACTATCTTTATCATTAAAACATCGCATTTTATGACTGGTTCAACTTCACTGAATGTCCACTATGTTACCGGCTATTTGTCCCTGATGTTACCACTATTTTAGCAACAAATACAAGAATTTTTTTCCCAAAGTATTGACACAATTGTGTTTCAACATCTCTAGCTGTTGTATTAAAGTATTTGTGCCATTTTCTAACTAACTGAATGCAAAATCAGATGATTTGTTGTTTCTTTACAAACATGTCCTGTATGTTACCAAAAATGTCTCAGCTGTTACTGACAAAATGTCCTCCGTGTTACCGAATCTCAAGTTGAAATATTATATTTAAATCATGAACTCTGAGAATGAAAAAATATTCATAACACTCTATATGCCTAAAATGAGTGATTAGAGCAATTTTAGCGCTTTTAAATCAGAAGCCATGTAGTATGAAGACGAATTAAAGAATCTTTTACTGATAATTTGTCTGTCCTGTTACACTTTTGAACAGTAACATCAGGGAACAGTAACATCAGGGAATTACAGAAACATTATTTGCTTAAATTATTAAATGGTCGTGTCTTCATAATTCTTTCTGGTCTTAAATGTGATTGGTTAAGATGTCAAATTTACATAAAGCAGTTACAACTACATACCACTATAGTCTCTGAGATATCGCAGTAACATTACGGACAAGGAAAAAAATTACGCCTCCAATTAAGCTTACATTCTTTACCTTGTAATGACGATATGTAAATTTTTCTCAAGAAAGTAACTGTAACTTACACAAATGGATGTGTTTGGATGTTTCTATGTCCTAATTTGTTGCCTGATAAGGATATACGTACAATTTATTTTCATTTTTATCTACCAGTAACAGCAGAGACATTTTCAGAGGCGACATTTTTTGGTTCGCTAGAAAAAAAATATTTCAACGATGTTTGTCCCATTTTATTTTATAGATAAGACAGATAGATGGCCAAAGAAAAACCTATCATGATTTCCATAGTCTACTTCCACATTATCATATTTTTTATGGACTTTTAACATAAAAATTTACTCATAGGACAGACGATTTTGGTCAATTTTGGAGTTTTAAAATTGCGCTGTAATGTCATTTTTTGAGATAGAGTTTATTTGTTTATGTCAGAAGTGCATCTTGATGCATATTTTACTCAAGACAAAATATATTGTTTAAACTCAATTATACATGGAAATATTTTGACTGCCGCGTAAAACGGACATTTTTTGAGAATGACCCATATATATTTTGATTTTGTTTGGTTATATATATCTTTTTAATTGTGGATTTCCTTTATTTGGGTTCTAGGGCTGCTGATGAGGAATAATTATCCGAAATGGCCATACAGCTCATAACAATTAATTGCAGTTGGAGTTAACATATGTGATGTGGTCTCGTGTTCATTTACTCCATATCCTTTCATAAATTATGAAATGATTGGAGTTTAGGCTTGTGCTACTGTATTATTCCACAGACTGCGATACTTTTTTTTCAAATGATAAAAAAGTATAGAACCGTCGGTTCGTTTCGAATATATATGGCGATTAAAAGTCGGTAGATAAAACTGCTCAAGAAATTACCTTTACTTTAATTTTATGTCGTTGTTGGTGTCTAAGACAAGAACTGTCTGAATCTTTATCATGTTTATAGCATCTTTTTTCTTTATTGTATGATGTAAAAAGTGGGGTCAGTAAAAAATTTCCTCATTACATGACAAGTATTTCTAAAAATTTAGAGAAGAAGCGGTTTGATAACAATTTGGCATTAGAATGTAACAAATCGAAAGTGCAAAGAAAAAAATCAGTTGAAATGTACGAACAAACAAAATAAAACAAACAAAACAGTTACGAAATCAGTCACTCTCCTCATTTAATGATGCAAGTGCTTACCTCATATAATCATTTGCCTATCCCAACTCTGTCTTTCTTGTTAGTGTACAAGTTGTTGTGTACAAGTTATCATTTTGTACAAATTATAATTTGTACAAAAAAATTGTACAAATTATAATTTGTATATTGACTTTGTACAAATTGTAATTTGTACAAAAAGTGCCTGTACACATTATAATTTGTACAAAATAAGACTAAATTTCACTTATAACTTGTACAATATTTTAAATATAATAAGTTTCAAATCAAATGATAAAAAATAAATTCAATTTCAATTACGAATCAATATGAAACACACTGATACCATACAATAATATATAATGCTCTTATTTGTTTGAGCAGGTTAGCGAATCATGACACCTCGAATTACCCTTTACATTTACACCCGCCTTTACATTTGCAAGAGAGATAACCCTGTCCACCAGTTTCTGAAATTTTTTCACAGCTTCCCTAAGGGAAAGTTGTAAATCTGGGACAAAGAAGAGTCACTTATTGATTCTAGTTGGTTTCTGCTTAAGACTCCGGACAGTGATCAACTTCCGTGATCGCTTACTGTCCGGTTATACACTGTGATAAATTACCAGCTATTGTCCCTACACGATATCCAAATTTTCTACTTCTACAACAACGCCTTGTATGTTCCTTTGATCGCCATTTTTTTAACACCTTAACTTTTACTTTTGTAAATGACCATGTGAAACACCAGTGAACAGGAGTTCAATTTATAACCTCAAGGCAAAATAAAGGAATCAATATGAATTTAAAAATAGCATTGAACAATTTTTATAGTGGGTATCAATACATTTTTATCACAATATCCATATGATAAATTGTTGCACAAGTTATAAGTGGAATTTAGCCTTTTTTTGTACAAATTATAATTTGTACAGGCACTTTTTGTACAAATTATAATTTGTACAAAGTCAAAATACAAATCATAATTTGTACAATTTATTTGTACAAATTATAATTTGTACAAAATGATAACTTGTACACAACATATATATTATGAAATATTAAACAAATAGATAAAACACATATGTATGATCGTTTATGTATCGATCACAGGTAAATCTTATACCCTGAATTAGAACGATCTGAATACAAAAGTATAATATCTTACGTGATTTTTCAAGAATGTAGAGGACATAAAAGTTTCATATTGCCCGTTTGGTTGTCTGTTTGTTCATCCACATTTTTATCAACGCGTTATCTGCTAAAAGTTGTGAATGATAAATTGAACACACAATTTAGTCATCTGCCTTTTCATATTATTAAAAGAATCTTAGTTTTTCTAGCCAACGGGATAAATTTTCCAACTCTGGGAACACATCAGATTCTTACAGATGCTATGGGTCTGCTTCATAGATCTTAAAAATAGATTCCAACAGCTAACGGATGAAAATAATACCATAGACGAACCTTGGAAAAAGATATCACAAGTGTTCAATGAAAGCACAGATAAGATAATGGGTACAAAGAAATATGATACAAAAGAATGGATCCAAGACAGAATTGAACGAAGAAGGCAAATAAAGGGATTACAAATAAACATTACAAACTCTGCTAGAATCAATGAGATAAAGAGAGACCAGTATAGGGAAAAAGATATAGGGAAGAGGTAAAAAAACTATGCAAATACAGATAAAATAAAATGGCTTGAAGAAATAGCAAGCAAAGCAAAAGAGGCAACCTCTCATAATAGACTTAGTGATCTAAATAAGTTTTCAAGGGAACTAAATAATAACAGAAGAAAAATGTAAATAGCAGGGCAAACTGCTAAAGCAAGAAGAAGACATTTTAGATAGATGGAAGATCATTTTGATGGAGTCCTGAATGTCACAGCCGAGGACACCATAATTGCAGACAACTGCAATCTAGAAAACAAAAACAACCATAGAAACAATAAATACTGGACATCTTACAGCTAGTGAAATCACCAAATCAATAAACATGATAAAGAAACTATAAAGCAAAAAAGCCCAATGGATGATAACATCAACCCACTGTGGTGGATCCAGAAATTTTTAAATGGAAGGGCGCACAATTGAAAAAAAACTTCTGGGGCCTTTTGTTTCTTATAGTTCCTAACCAATTTTTCCTGCCAAACGGGAGGACGCGCGCCCGGCACGCCGATTCTAAAGTTGTCTTTGACCCAGAACTATTAAAAAAACTAAATACTTTCTCTCCCTCTTTAATAGAATAATTGACAACCAGGAAGTCCAAACTGATTGGACGCGATCTTTGATTGTTAAAATTCCGAAGAAAGGCGACCTGACATTATGCAACAACAAAAAGGGCATATCTCTGTTATCTGTTCCATCGAAGATTTTCTGTAGAATTATTATAAATCGTATGAGAGACGAAATAAAACAACAACTCAGAGATGAACAAGCAGCCTTTCGAAATGGCCATGGAACAACTGAGCAGGTCTTCATCCTACGTAACATACTGAAACAATGCCAAGAATGGAATGCACCATTACACTTAAATTTCATAGACTTCAAGAAAGCATTCTATAGCATTACACAGGAAAGAATGTGGAAATTTTTACGACACCATGGTGTTTCTGACATATATGTCAACAGAATTATGAACATATACATGGGTAGCAAGTGCTGTGTCCTGGAAGGCGGTAAAACATCAGAATGGTTTGAAGTTAAAACTGTGGTGAAGCAAGGTTGTGTTATGTCAGGCTTTCTTTCACCACCACCATCATCATCATCATCATCATCATCGATTGAAAATGAGGAACACCAACAGCAACAAATGGATGTTTACCACCAGACTTTAAGACCTTTACTATGCTGATAACCTTGCTCTGTTAGCCAGCAGATTCACACACTTATTACAGAAAACAAACAGGTTACATGCTGTTGCAAAGTATACTGGGCTTAACATAATTGCCAAGAAAACAAACATCCTTGTCAAAGCTTTTGTTTGTCCTTGTCTACTATCTGGGTTTTTTTATATCCAGAAAGGGGTCTTTCTTTGATATTCTAGGGATTTGTTGGAATCTTATGTATTGTATTTTTAGTCTTTGGCCAATGCAAGACGACGAGCAGTGACCTCTGGTCATGTTGAAGACTGCTGGCTATTTTCCATTGTGATTTATTTTTAAATTGCCGTTTCTGTAATGTTGGTTGTGTCGCGTACACTTATTCCACATCCCTTTATCGTCTATATGATGAGAATGAACTGCAAAAGCCAGCAGAAAGTCAGAATAAACAACGTTGAGTTGGAAGTTACAGACTCCTTCCTATATTTAGGGACAACCATGGACAAGAATGGTGGTATTGAAAGAGACATAACAAGGAGACTGGGGCAAGAATGGTCTGCCTACTTTGCCTTAACCCAGATATATATAAATCAACAAAGTACAGTTCCAAAATTAAATTACATGTAAGAACATTTAACGCCAATGTAATTTCTATTCTGCTCTACTGTACAAAAAGAGATGAAGAGAGGTTAGACATCTTCCACCGCAAATGCCTTCGTTGCATACTGAAAATACATTGGCCTGAGAGGACCTCAAACACCGATCTGCACACTTGCTCCATGACCACGTGCACACCAGTGTCCGATACCATCGAACTGCTAAGAGGTTACATTCTACGTGGAGAAAATAACAGCAACATAATTTCATCCTGTGTTCGTAGACAAAAATCAGAAGAGTACAGATGTTAACTGTTTTATAGTTTTGTTTTGTACTCCGTTACTTTATCAGACTTGACACGCCGAATTGATCGCTAGCAGTGCAACGGGGACTTTGTGACAAGCAGGAACAGCTAACCCTTCTAGACAATCTGAGTTTACATTTGTTACGAATAGAGTTCGGGTTGCTGATTGCAGTTAGGTCGTTTTTGATTT
Source organism: Arcuatula senhousia (assembly GCA_963971305.1). NCBI lineage: Eukaryota > Metazoa > Mollusca > Bivalvia > Mytilida > Mytilidae > Arcuatula > Arcuatula senhousia. The sequence continues at coordinate 9,922 of CAXARO010000038.1, read as the reverse complement.
TATTGCGGTGTCTGTGTCTTCGTGTTGTTTTCGTTTGAATTGTCTGATTTTTCCTTGTCCTTTCAGACTTTTGACATTTGAATGTCCATTAATACCTCTTTGCTTCTTTCTAGTATTTGGATACACAGTCATATTGTAGTAAAAATCAGAAAAGATTTTGAGGTTTGATTCATTTACCAAATCATTAAAAAATATATATGGTATAAATGAAATTTCTAATTTATTCATTGCATAAAATTATTTCACTAAGGTGCGCATTTAATTCTTAACAAAGGATTACAGATAGTCATCTTATTTTTTTAATTAGACCAACGTTCCCTCTCTTTCATTGAACATATCTGCAGAGTCCTCTTGCTCATTAACATTTGTATAAGCTGTCAGATCCGGCATCGAATTCTTGTTATAATATTCATACGCCGCGTTACATTTTCCGGTTGTGATGTAATCTCGAAGCAACGTAACGTAATCCCCATCAGGATCAACAACTGGTTCCAAAACACACATTCGGCAATTGCACTTTAAAAATGCGTTGTTGTTTTTGTTGAAATTTACATACAAACAAGTTGGAGATTGGTTATTTTTCAATAATGTTTCGTTGTTTTTTAATTTACACGAGCTGCACAGGGGTTTGAAAGGGGAATTCCGCACTGTGTTCTCAACTGCCAAATAATCTGAAACTTCCAACGGGTTCAGAGCCTTGGGATAAACAATCTGGACCGTGTCTTTTTGTTTCCTTATTTTACAAGTGTTGATAACTCGTTCTGTAGGACTTTTATCTCTCTTTTGGGAAATATTATGACTGCCCTTAAATAGGAGAAAAATGCCATTATTACATGTATTATATGCAGAATTTGGTTTTATAATAATATTGATTCAAATGCTGCTGATCTTGATTGAAGGTTACCTTTAGAAATATGCATAAATAACAAATTTGATTACACCCACTTTGGTACTAAGTTTTTGTCAAATAATCCATTTGATTATACATTACCTTTTTTCAAATTGGCTTGGTATTAGAGAAACATGTACAAATTAGAGATGTAATCTCATGTTATGATCTAGATAACGAGAAACTGGTTTCCAAAGATATACCCCGTAGCGGAAAGATTCATTTTTTAAAGAGTATAAAGACTAATTGTCAAAAATGCATGTGAGTTTTAAGGGATCAACTGTTTTTTTATAGGGAGAGGATAATTATTTTGTCTAGTTTATTTTTCGAAAAATCAGAGCCTGGATAATGAATATATATTTTTTAAATTTTCTACAGATTTTACAGACAAATTTTTTTTTTCAGGTTAAAGCACTTTGATGCCTTCTTAATTCATTATTTTTACCATCCTGCCTTTTTATTTCAAATGTAAAAAGTCGAAGGTGGGCCGTTGTTGGGTGTTATGCCAGATAAAAAGAGACACCCTTGTAGTCAGCTAGGTGACCGATTGGCTCACCTGTGAGCTTCTCGTGTAGGGTAAGTCTTCTCCAATGTAAATCAATCAAAATTTCTATAAACATTGGATTTTATACCGTTTCTCAATTAATTATTCAGATGACTCATTCAATGTTTTACACCTTTTGTTGCTGTTCTATTGATCTTTATATTGTTAACTAAAATCTGATCAATTTTAAAGCAATGTCTACTGAAAACGATTAAACATGGATATATTGAGCAACTGGAAAAGAGACAGCCAATATCATCTCTGTGGTGTAATTTTGGCGGACAAAAGAATTCCAAATGCCATTAAACATTATTTTGGTATTATGAATACAATAACATTATTCTGTAAAGAAGTGACGAATTTAAAAATCACAAAACAAATCGTATCAAGTGCCCAATGATAAAGATAACTTTAACATATGAAACATATACCTCTACAGGTTGATGTATAACGTATGTAAGATGATCAATGACTTTTGTATGCTCCGACAAGGCTGTTCTCATAATCCGGGAACTTTCCGTCAAAAACTTCACTGCCTTTGTCAACTTTTTATTCTCTGTTCTCATATTGCTTTTGGTCTTTTCTTCTAGAATTTTTTCTGATTGGATTTCCCGCGCTTTTGATCCAATGATCAGATCTATGGCTTTTTCTATCTGTTTATTCATCGCGTGCTCCATCCGCTGGAAGTTTTCTCGAAGCATCGTCAGTGCTATTTCTAAATTTTCCATCCTAGCTTTGAGCGTGAATGTATCCACCGAGCTTGTTCCGGAGGATTTTGAAGAGCACCTCTGATGGATAGCCTCGTTATCCTCATGGTTTATCACCGTATAGTCCTCGCTACTATTGCAATAAATCTCATTTTGAATTGTCTGAATTCCAAATACAGTCTGACTCGACATTGTGTTCTGCACTGACTGAAAACATGTAGGCAATAATACTTTTTTCATAGTCTTCATATTGTTGAATTACTACAAGATGTCGCCTAACCACAAAGCCTGTTAGTTTAAACTATAAATAGAGTATTAGTAATAACTTCCCAGGTGAAGGCTTACTTCCAGCATATTGATTTTTCAACAGGAAGATACAAGGTATCGTAACAGAATAATCGTATCTGCTATGTTTTCTTCACAACACTTGTTCATACTAAATACTTACCCCGGTGGCAGACCTTAATGGGTAACAGTGCAAACGGGTCGGGCCCCACCTTGTTTATCTTCGTGCGCGCATATATTTAGCAGAATGGGTCTTGAAACCCTCTTTCCCCTGTACTCTATATAGGTATAATAACCCTCGGTATAACCCCCTCCTATCCACTCTTGTTATTCTAATCATACAGTTCTTCTTCTTCTTCTTCCATGTACGGGAGTAGACTCCTAAAGGAGTGTAGAACATCCCGGAACTTGTGCGCAAGTACAAAAAAAGTTGGACTTAAATAGCCAAACATTTTAAAATTTATGTTCAGAATATATATATATATAAAATAATGTTACTATTTTTTTTATTTTACAATATTTTGCTATATTTTTGGTTTAGAATACATATAAGTAAAAACATATACACAGTAGTACAGTGGTATATTTATGGTCTGTATGTCACTGGAGATCCTTCAAATGTTAGAGTGGATAGACCACTTTTGAAGGATTCCAGTTAAGAGGAAGAGCAAAGGAAAAAACATATTTCGATTTTTGTTATATTTACCTTCACATCGATTTTAAATGTACTTCTTAAACTATTATCATAAAACACTAATATTAATATGCATGGCTGGTTATGGTCCTTTAAATATGATTAAAGTTAGTAGAGTAGAGGGAATCCAAACACTTAAGACGCTTTGATTTATTTAAAAGTTAATTACCGAATATCGCTGAATTCTGCACCTATAAAACAGAACAAACTTTAGATCTTCATGGTCATTGCAATCATTGTCATTAATGATTTTGTGTATTTAACTTAATTGATTATACAGCTAATTAAAACCAGGACTAAACCTCAAACCTCTCATCCTCGATCGGCCTTGTGACCCCATTCCTCCCATTTCATTATCATTTCATGTTCATTTTATCATCTACCACCACAACTAACGTAAAATATATTTTGTAGAATTTATTAAGAAAGTTTTAATACATGTAATCTTACTCACTATCAAATGAAATAAATCCTCATTGGTTGATAACTTTGGCGGGAAACATGTGACACTCTCATTATTTCAACATCCTCGCACGAGGGTGGGACGTACTTTACGTCCTGAGGACTTTAACGATAAAGGTAACAGTTTAATATTTTTATTTTTTTAATAAGACCAAGAGGGTCAGAAATTAAAATAGGACCAAGAGGGTCAGAAATTAGACCAAGAGGGTCAGAAATTAAAATAGGACCAAGAGGGTCAGAAATTAGACCAAGAGGGTCAGAAATTTAAATAGGACCAAGAGGGTCAGAAATAAAAAAGGACCTAGAGGGCCAGATGTTAGAAATTAGTTTAGATTTATATGATTTGATATATATCAAATGTGAAACCTTGAATAGTTTGTTATATATGATGAAATTCGTCTTTGCATTATTTGCGATGTTTCGTTAAATGTGATGGAAACTTGCTTGTGACATTTTTATAATATCATGATAATAATTATCAATGTTTTTCTTTTTATCATTTGGTAATTTCGGTAAAATTCAGTCTTTCCAATCATATTCTGAGATATTAAATTTGACCTGGCTGCCACGTGGCCGTGAAATGCACGTTTTTGTTGAGTACAAGTTATCATGAGAGTTGGGGATAAATTAATGCATTTGTTTATTTATATATTATATATATAGAGCATGTACTTTTATGATTTAAGTTTGGTCGGAAATTCCTTTTTAAAATGATAATTCATTACTTTGTATAGATAATTGTGATAATTTGCAATGACCTAGTGTGAATGGTCAACACACATAAATGATAATTTATCGGGCACGTGTACTTTTAGGAAGTAAGACAAGTTTACGTTACGGTTCAGTTATTGAATTGAATAGACATGGTTACGGTATACCTGTGTATGTTGACCGTTAGTTACTTATTAATGTTTTCTTTTAAATGGTATTACCGCCGGTTTTGAAAAAAAAAAACGGCACTCCGTGAAAGACATGAACATGATACCAGTGTTTAAATGGATCAGATCAGGGAAACCTGCTGCATTAAAGAATTTGCACGTATTCAGAAGGACACCAAGACGAAATCCATGTCAAGATATAAACATGCATGATGAATACACTAACTGATGAGAACATAAATGAAATCCTGAAAATGGCTGGGAGAGACGAAACTGTGGCAGAGGGTCGCTGGGCCCTTCACTGCGTTGTCCTGTACGCAAATGAGTTCGGACAGCCGAAGGGACAGGATTTATCTGAAGAGGTGAGTTTGAATGTTTTTTTGTTAAGAACATGTGCTATTAGCATGAATTCCGTTATATTTTGCAACAAGAGGAATACTTTAATTGTGTCACAGACTGGTGTGTCAGTCCGTCACTATTTAAATAAATTGGGTATGTGAAGTATATAATCATACATTACGGTCCTCAGAAAATTCGTGGAGGCCATGGGTTTTTGAATAAATTATTAAGTTTAGATGTCGGTTGATTATCTATTATTATATTGTGACAGCGGTGTGATAAGTGAACATTCGCCCCGAGTTCTCTTTTAGATTGCATTTGAACGAAAGTTTCATGAAACGAAAAATAATACTTTTAAGTTGGGCATTTTTTCGAACGGTTATTTTTTCCGTTACATGTTGAGGATAAAAATAACATTTTATTTGTATTCTAGATATATATATTAAGTTGTAATGTACTAATTCTAGCTTCATTTGGCATCACTAATAGGCATATTATTTAAGTTGGTTTTATTGAGAAATAGGGGAAACTTATTACTTTGTTATTCTAGTCTTATTATGTCAATAAAATTATACTATTTAGCTACTCTATTAAGTCAATTGTCTTATATGTATATCACTTTGTTTTATAGACACTTACAGAGGAGAGATGTGTCTAATGTACCGAAGCTGAAGATTCTCACTTGTATAACCTTTATCCGGGATACCAGTTACAGTTTTGGTGCCATACCTCAGTTCAATTTTCAGTCGTAAAGGGGAAAGAATAGTGGATTTAGAGGAAGACCGAGGGTCTTCCATGGCTTGTCTTTGGTATGAAAGTACACCGTAAAAGATTGTGATGAGATGAAAGCGACGAAACAGAATAAATCTAAAAGATAAATTCTAACAAACTAAAACCAATGAAGAATAAAATAAATAAATAAATGATAATAATAATGATGGAAAATGTTTGTTGGTATTTTATTTTATTCCTGATAATTTTGATGAGATTCTTTATGGTTGTTACATATTTGTCTTCCAAGTATATTAAAGTTAATTAGAATCATGAAGCGTATTACACCTATTAGACACTAAAACTTGGTTTAATATCGAAGTGACTAATTTGAGATCACGTTCACATCTCTTGTTTGGGTTTTATGATTTATGGTTGAAATTTCTTCGTCGACAATTCGAGGGACACTGATGCCCTAGTGGTTTTCCACGTGAATTGTAGGCGAGGAGATTTCTTCTTGAAGAGTTCTGATGCTGGCTTAGAATACAGATGTTTTCTAAATTTTGTTCCATTTTTATTTCAATTCAGAAAATGTAGATGTTATAGGAAGTAGTTCAAATTACAAGTCATCATTTATGAATTTACCGAAATGGGGAAATGGAAAGTGGATTTGATCCGGAGCGTGTTATTGTAAGGGAAAAGCCAGCATGGGTTACACTTCGGGAAGAGATCCCTTCGCCGATAATTCATGTTCCCTCTGCTGAAGAAGTTTTAATTGGTGATGCCTTTAATATCAATCGCTTGTCTCTTCATGATCAAGAAAATTTTGTGTTGTCAAATACATAAGAAATTATTAAAGTGGCAATATATGAACCGGTTTGTTCGTTCAATATTGTGTATGACATGTTAATTTACATTGTTGTCATGACAAATCTCTGTAAAAGAGGAAATAAAGTTATATATATGCAAAGAACTCTGTGACAGAATAGCGACTGTGTGTATAAGATTATTAGATAGGGTTGGTACCTGTGTATCACCAAAGGTTATAATGCCACTTACAATTGAACGAAGCAAGCCCCGTCTATGTCACGACGAGATAGATTTGAATTTGTGGGTTAAAGATAACCATTTCATCTAGAAACATTGTGGGACACTCCTAGAATTGTAGATTTTTATTTGCTTTAATGGATGTGATGAAAAGTCTGGGTATGACCACGTAAAACTAACAGAAGAGTCCTAGTATAATTTGGAGGGTTTTTCATGACTTACACTACCATTGCTTTTGGGTTTAAAACTTCACCTTTTATCTATCAGTCGATCTAAAATGAGTTACTTTTTATCTGAGAAAATTGGATGTGTTTTATACCTTTTATATAGAAAGGTAGTGCTGATTTTACAGTCGTGTTTATACAAACTAATCGAGAGCTCAGGAGTATGTTTGAGTAAGCCATTGTATATAGACCTATGTAGCAATAAACCGGTCAAATATAAATGATTGACTAACAACAGACTTTTTTCTTTTCTTTTTCTTTTATTGAGTTATGGGAAGAGAAGGTTTATATTTTATGCTGGATGAGATAAACCGAAGGGCATGTTAGTTGGAATATGGAGCTTTGTTTCCCACACCTTAACATGAATTGCATGCAAAAGGTATCGAACACTGAGGGTATGGTACAATCCTCATTGGTTGATAACTTTGGCGGGAAACATGTGACACTCTCATTATTTCAACATCCACGACGGAGTGTGAATGTGATTCACAAGCTTAGGGACAAAGCACTTGGGAGTTTGCTTCGTTGTTAGTCGGTAAATTTTGCGTTTCCCACCCTTCTGTGTCCCTCCCATTGATTTAAATGTTGTACCAAAAAGATACTATTGAATGGAACTTACACTGGATATTGTCGTGTATAATAGCAGCCCTTCCATGCGTTAGTGAGTGTCTTATGTCAGATTTTAGAATGGTAATGTTTTTAAAGGAATCGTGCTAATTTGCTCTCTGTTTTCTACAGTTATGTATTTATAAGCTAGCAGTGTCATTTATGAAGGATTTACCAATCTTGGTTGGTCTTTTTTAATCTAGTTTGTGCTGTAAATTTGCTTCATGCTATTAAATTAAGTGTCTTGTTTCTGGGTTTTGAAACCGGTAGTGTTTTTAAACTTAAAAAAGCGCTCTTGCAAATCAATTCTTGGTCTGATTTTGGATGATACTATATTTAATATTTTGAATGACATTGGTATTAATGTTTTGGTACAACATTGTGAACGATATCTTTTGCACGCGGTTCTCCATCTGGAGCTTTGTTTCCCACACCTTAACATGAATTGCATGCAAAAAGTATCGAACACTGAGGGTATGGTACGATTTAAGCTCGATAGAAAAAAATTGTGACATAATTTATCCCTTTAAAATGAGAAATTTTACTTAAGACTAAAATCTGTCTTAGGAGGATGCGAAAGCTTCGAAGATATTTTTGTCTTTTTTTTGGAATGAAATTTTATTTGAAATATCCATAATAAAAAAAATATCTGTTTCTTTTGTTTCATAAAAAACATTTTTTTTTTATACATGTCGATATTCAATGAAATATATGGTACACTATACATGCTATATGCCAAACCTTTATTACTTGTTTATCTAAAAAAAAACAGGTGAAAATCAGACTACAACAAGAAAGCGCCTTATATATAGATATGTCCCTATAAGTGGGCGAACCATGCAAGATGACACCGTGTGGTTTAGATGTTATACCGGAGTACTTAAAATCTTTATTTATAAAAGCAAATATTTTGATTTTGACAATGAATTTGCTTTCAAAACATACAAAAATACATATATTGTCAAGTGTCCCGCGGGCGAGCACATATAAAATCTACTATAATTATGAATATTTGTATTAATTAATTTACCACATTTAAAGTTTTTAGATATAAGTATTGATATTGAAGCCTCATTACGTACTCTCAATGTGGAGTCTTTTATTATGCGGGGGTATCTTCAGTGAGCTTTCTCGGTGTTCCTGTTGATTCAAAAGATACACGAGAATGTCATGAATGTAGTTCTTATTATAAATCCCTTCAAAGCTCGCTTTCTTGCTAGGGTTTTAGAGGGACACCGTAGAACGTAAAAGAGCAGTCGTCTGAAATATAAAGAAATTTTGGCTTAGGATCGTCCTGGTGTAACCTTTGTGTTGTCATTATTATTGTCATTTCTTAATTGGGTCATATTCATTATTATGTAGATTGATACCATTAGGAAAGCATTGGCAACTGAGGCGCAGCCGATCTTGACAATATCTTTTCGAAAGGTAGCAATCTAGCTATCACTTGGCGTCCGTCGTCCGTCAATCTGTCGTTCGTCGTTCGTAACTTCTCTAACTTCATAGGTGGAAATGAAACCAAAATTGGTATATTTGTTTATTGGCTCGTGTATTAAATAACTGATGATGGGATTTTTGTAAAACGTGAAATCTGTTGCTTGAAATATAAAGTATGAGTAAATTGCAGTTTTTTTCGCATTTAACTCCAAAATTATCACAGATGTTAAATTCTTGTTGAAAGCAAAAGTAAGCAACATCGTAAGATCAATTGTACCTGCTTTTTACATTGTAGTTGTTATCAAACAAATCATGTATATGAATAGGAGTAATTGCCTCTTTTTCGAGTTTTTTTTCAAAGTTTACATTTACTACGCCCAATTTCTTGAATTATATAATAAAATTTTTAGACAGTAAAACTGCATTTTGTTTAGGAAATCAAAATCTACAAAATGTGTGACAGAGTCAAAGTTATGGGACCATTCCTTTTTGGAGTTGTTTCCCTTAGAATGTCAAAATAGACCATGATTGCCACAGCTTTAATTTCCTCACCGTACTGTAAACCTTATTATTTTAGTTTATTGCCTTTAGATGTAAAAAAAAATGCCTTAAAGTTAAAATAAATCAGGCAGTTTTATCCGGTGAGTGATTCAGGCTCCTTAGACCTAAGAGCCTTTTGTTTCCGCAAAACTTCTATCGTGCGGGCATTTGAAAAGATTTGGTCCAAAACTCAACTGTGTCTGCGTAGAACTTAGATATAACTGTCGCAAATTTAGTTTGCCTGCTAAAGTCGCAAATTGGAGTTAGATACCAGTCTTGTATAACATTCTTGTAGCGCGGGTTTAAAACAATGGAGACTATCAAAATATATTGTCTTTTCTCTGTGTCATTTTAAGCATTAAATTTGAAGAATTTGTTATAACTTTTGACAAATATTGACGCCAAACTGTGACCATTAACTATTTTAAATGTGAAAATTGTATTTTCCAAAAAAAAATTATTCATGAAGATAAAATAAAAAGAGCAAAAATCTATTTTTGTTTAAACTTCTATGATGGACTTAAGCTCGTGGTACTTTTATCAGCTCTGGTCAAACCTG
>CAXARO010000037.1:0-26242 GCA_963971305.1 Arcuatula senhousia | reverse complement strand
TATACAAATATTTTTTTTGGTAAATTCTGTCTAAAAGAAATACGAAAGTTTTTTTTTTTAAACTAATTTTGATTTTTTTTTTCATTTTCCAGTCAACCAGATGTTTAAAATTTTCAAAAGATTAGCGACAAAACTCACTACTCGCAAGTGCATATTTTAATCTTGTCATTTTTTATATTTTTCATTATTTATTTTATTTTTTTTATACTTTTTATTTATTTTGATATATCCTTTTCTTCATTTCTTTTCTTTATTTAATGAAACTCCAATTTGTACTTGATGTTTAGAACATCACAAAATGTCTTAACACAATCTTTGGCTGTCTTTGACATTAAATACATCTGAAATGTACTTTTGTTTAAATGGCATTGGTGAAGGTCAACGACATGTGCATACACTAGCATCAAGTCTTCAAGATTTTCAAATGTAACAATAGTATCCAATTTATCAGACATTATCTTTGAAACAACTTCAGTTTTCTTATCACTTTATCTAGGAAAAGCTTTTTCAACTTCTATGAAAATAGGAAATTTACAGTTGAATATAATACTAAATTGGGAATTTTCAAAAACTTTTCAATATGCTGGTTTTTCCAAAATTGTATTATGAAAGATGTAACCTATGTTTTAATTCATATTTGATGAATATCACAATCATTCAGAAATTTCCATTGCAAGCTTTTGTAAATTTTCATATTCTATTTTTAGTCCTGGTTTTTCCAAATTTCAAGAAATCCTAGATCTTTTGAAATTTTTCAGTTATTTATATATAAATCACGTTTAAACAATAACCTTAGCTTCTCACAATTTATTCATATCAATAATGTCTAACCAAATCGAAATGGCTGAATTAAATCCAGTAGAATGTTTGAATCAAAATCATAGGGAACTTTTGTCACGTTTGGCAATAGCGGAGGTGGATTTGGAACAAAAGTCCAAGGGAAAGCGTTTTTGGAACATATTTGCAATTGTACTATTGCTTTTACTCATTGGAAGTGTTGCAACCAGTATAGTACTGGTTGCTACGTATTGCTAACAAGTAGCCAGAATGTCATGAATATATGAAAACAAAACTGTAAAAAAGTAAAAAAAAAGAAAAAAAAATAATATGAAAACAAAAGAAAAATAATTGAATAAGAAACCAAAAAAAAAAATAAAAATAAAAAAAAATAAAACAATCAATAAACATGTATGTATGTATGTATGTATGTATGTATGTATGTATGTATGTATGTATGTATGTATGTATGTATGTATGTATGTATGTATATATGTATGTATATATGTATGTATGTATGTATGTATGTATGTATGTATGTATGTATGTATGTATGTATGTATGTATGTATGTATGTATGTATGTATGTATGTATGTATGTATGTATGTATGTATGTATGAATGTATGGATGTATGCATGTATATTATTAGGGTCATTGCCCTGTATTGCCAATTTTAGGAATGATTATTCTTAGGTTTTATAATAAAAGAACAAATTCAAACATTTTATATTCATTTCGATAAGTTAATGACTTTACCATAAAGAAAAATGTAAGATTTCCATTATGAATATAAAGTATTAAAAAACCCACTGATTTTGAACAAAATCTATCTTAAACAAAAAAGATTGGTGCTGTAAATCATATTTCGACTCTTTGAGACAATTATGACATGGTTTTCATAAAGAATTTAGTTATTGTTGAAACATTATGCTAAAGAAAACACATGAATCCTAATACCGCAAATAAATTATCTTACCCAACTTTGGCATTATTTCAACATGTTCAGAGGTAAGATATTGACTTTTAATGTGGTATATATTTAATATTAACCCATTGTTTGTAAATTCAAAGAACCTGAAGATATAATTACAACAAAAAGGGTAGCGTGCCAACCATTAATGATCATAAGGAAAAAAACATCAGAAAAAAAAACGTACCGACAAAAGTATCTCAAAGTGTTCAAAATGGTCTAAAACGAAAAATAAACTCAACTTGTTAAGACGTCCAAAAAAAAGTTGGACTTAGTTTTTTTTCATTGGACCTTAGTAACCTATCACGCAAAAAGGTTACCATAGGTAACCATTTTCCCGCCATTCCCGATCCAAAGTGCAACGGGAATGGTAAAATACCGCCGAAAAGAAACCCTTTACCGCATAAAGGTTACCAATTACCGATTTATACCGCTGGCTCCCCTAATTTGATTAGGGGAACGGTAAATGGTTACGAAAATCCCGCGTTCCCCTAACCCTAACCCTAACCCTAACCCTAACCCTAACCCTAACCCTAACCCTAACCCTAACCCTAACCCTAACCCTAACCCTAACCCTAACCCTAACCCTAACCCTAACCCTAACCCTAACCCTAACCCTAACCCTAACCCTAACCCCTAACCCTAACCCTAACCCTAACCCTAACCCTAACCCTAACCCTAACCCTAACCCTAACCCTAACCCTAACCCTAACCCTAACCCTAACCCTAACCCTAACCCTAACCCTAACCCTAACCCTAACCCTAACCCTAACCCTAACCCTAACCCTAACCCTAACCCTAACCCTAACCCTAACCCTAACCCTAACCTTAACCCTAACCCTAACCCTAACCCCTAACCCCTAACCCTAACCCTAACCCTAACCCTAACCCTAACCCTAACCCTAACCCTAACCCTAACCCTAACCCTAACCCTAACCCTAACCCTAACCCTAACCCTAACCCTAACCCTAACCCTAACCCTAACCCTAACCCTAACCCTAACCCTAACCCTAACCCTAACCCATGCACCACATAGGCTAAATTTTCCGCCCCTACCCACCTCTCCCCCTTTTCCTGTGGTTCTTCAAAATTTACCGTTCCTTTGTTTCGCATCCCATCCCCATATTTCATTTATCATCATCATTTCATGTTCATTGTATCATTCTTTTCATGTTCATCGCCTGTAAATAACCTATATAGCGTTGCACGGGCGTAAAAACACCAACTCACTCACTTCTAAAATCGTATAGTGTTTTCCAACAAACAATGAAAAGTTCAGGATCAGGAACAAGTTCTGACCCTAACCCTAACCCTAACCCTAACCCTAACCCTAACCCTAACCCTAACCCTAACCCTAACCCTAACCCTAAGAGGGTTGGGGTTACGGTTACCATGTTGACCACTTTGCAGATATCAATTTGTGCTCATTTGGGCATGTTCCCGTACTCTTATCGTCACGAAATTGAAAAATCAGCCCCGTAGGGGCAGTCCTTTTTAACGGGCAACCCGATGCAAAAAACTGCAAGTCTCTATCTTGTGTCGTTCTCAAGTTAGGTGTATCATGCGAAATGACGAAAACACCGATTTTTCAGCTTCAATGCATTGAGTTCATTATGAACAATCTCAAATGTCATGGTTTCCCTGAACTCTACTCGGAATAGACTATAGATTTGACCATTTTTACGCTCCTGTTACAAGGCAAGAGAAAGCAGTGACTCGTCAAAAGTGACAAAAAAGTTCAAATCTACAAGCTTCAAAACCCATATTTCAAGAATAAACCGATCACCCAACTACATGTACCAACCGCCAATTAATTGTAGGTCTTCCCGTAAGTTATCGAAAGTTGAAAAGAACAAAATACACATAGGAACAAAAAACAAAAAATAGGAACAGGAAAGGGATGATACACCACTGGAAAAGGGGGAGTGGTGGGTAGGGGCAATGATGATGTGATCGAATGACAAAGGCTCCATCTGCAATTTCTTCTATACCAATCAGTGGATCTTAATGAAACTTTCACACAATCTTGGTGATACATCACAGATGTCTAGAATCCATGTTAAACTTTGATCGCAGTGGTATCCGGGTTTCCAGCAACGAAACATGGAGTTGGGCAATGGTTAACGGAAAGCAGCTCCTATCGCCCGCTACTGCAAAACCACTCAAGGGATCTTCATGAAACTTTCACACAATGTAGATAAAGATGTGCACTTCCTGTCTGTGCAACAATAGGGCCTCATTACATTGAAACACATTTTTGTCTGATTTTTTTTTAAATTATTCTTTGGTGTTTCAGAACTTGTTCCTGATCCTGAACTTTTCATTGTTTGTTGGAAAACACTATACGATTTTAGAAGTGAGTGAGTTGGTGTTTTTACGCCCGTGCAACGCTATATAGGTTATTTACAGGCGATGAACATGAAAAGAATGATACAATGAACATGAAATGATGATGATAAATGAAATATGGGGATGGGATGCGAAACAAAGGAACGGTAAATTTTGAAGAACCACAGGAAAAGGGGGAGAGGTGGGTAGGGGCGGAAAATTTAGCCTATGTGGTGCATGTTTCGCTTATTTCGCCCTGTTTCCTTGCTCCAATCGTCTCGAAAATTGACCGATTTTAAAAATTGAACCATGATTGTAAAGCTAATTGTTCATTCTCCAGACCTAGTTTAGGTAAAGAAATGTACACGGTAAGTAAGCTTTTTCCTACCTCATTGAACATTGCTAACTTGTACAATGTCTAGACTCGGACCTGAAAGTGATGCAAGTTTGAGGCATCATAACTTTTGATCGGCGATAGGTAGCCCGGTTCTGTAAAATGTGTTAAACGGCACAAATCGTGATCTGTCGGACACAGTAAAGGGATTGTACGTCGGTTGAGCACAAGCGAGACTGGAATTTTTTTCTAGGAACAAGATTTTCCTCTCAATGAAGCCGATTTTTTTACCATTCGGGTCCTTGTAGCTTCTAGATCGGAAAAATACCAACGAATTGGCGACAGAATTCGACAAAAACCGCAAATACAAAGCCTGTTTGATCAAAAAACAATAGCCTGACTGAAAACAAACGTGTAGCTGAGACAGTGAACCAGTTATTTACAGGCGGGGCGCACGACGAATATGTGCAAAAAATCCGAGAAAAAAAAACGAACACAAAAAAGGGACAAAGAGAAAAAAAAAGAAGGAAAGAGAAGGCAAAAGGAAGAAAAAAAATCAGTAGCTAATTCAAAAAAAAAAAAAAAAAACAAAAAAAAAAACAAGTCCACGCGCATACTTTTTGTTACTGGCATTCCTGCGCACAAAAATGATACAATGAATATGAAATGACGTGGTCACTTCAAAACATGATGACAGCCTTTTAAGCTGCTATTACTTCTACACCTGTCGTGGGATCTTTATGAAACTTTTACACGATCTTTGTGACTTAACACAGATGTGTAAAATTCATGTTTAACATTGCTTAGATAGATATCGGGGCTTCTATAGGCTAAAGTTGGAGATGAGCCATGGTTGACCAAGGACAGCTCTTATCGACCGCAACTCTGAAACCACTCGATGGATCTTCATGAAACTTTTACACAGCGTAGATATTGTTGTTGACTACCTTTTCCTGTCATAACCATTCACGATTGACTTTGTGGGGATCGAAGGGCGGTTTAATGTCCTTTTCGTCCAAAATTGATCCTGAACTATTGATCCTGAATTTCGTATTTTTTCATGCGAAAGTGTTGGATGTGCAAATAACTCATACGTTTTACCCCTTTTTGTTACAGAACATTTACAAGACAAGACGATTATGACAAACAAGAAAGACGAAGGCCGTTTCTGTAAAAGATTGGGGTAAGTAGATTTTTATTTTCTTTCTTTTTGTAATCAATCCGAGCGTCTATGCTCATCAGCTCCATTTAGTTGAAAAGCTTATTAAAAATACTTTCCAACGCGATTTTGATCGTTTAAATCGGTTAAGAAATGACTGAGATATTAGCATGTAAAGTTTGTAATTAAAATTTTCAAAAAGAAGTTCCGGCTAACCCTAACCCTTAACCCTGACACTAACCCTTTATTCATACGCAACCAAGACGGTTTACCGTTGGCGGAATGTGCAGATAAGGGTTACCCCTAATTACCTAACCCTAACCCTAACCCTAACCCTAACCCTAACCCTAACCCTAACCCTAACCCTAACCCTAACCCTAACCCTAACCCTAACCCTAACCCTAACCCTAACCCTAACCCTAACCCTAACCCTAACCCTAACCCTAACCTTAACCCTAACCCTAACCCTAACCCCTAACCCCTAACCCTAACCCTAACCCTAACCCTAACCCTAACCCTAACCCTAACCCTAACCCTAACCCTAACCCTAACCCTAACCCTAACCCTAACCCTAACCCTAACCCTAACCCTAACCCTAACCCTAACCCTAACCCTAACCCTAACCCTAACCCTAACCCTAACCCATGCACCACATAGGCTAAATTTTCCGCCCCTACCCACCTCTCCCCCTTTTCCTGTGGTTCTTCAAAATTTACCGTTCCTTTGTTTCGCATCCCATCCCCATATTTCATTTATCATCATCATTTCATGTTCATTGTATCATTCTTTTCATGTTCATCGCCTGTAAATAACCTATATAGCGTTGCACGGGCGTAAAAACACCAACTCACTCACTTCTAAAATCGTATAGTGTTTTCCAACAAACAATGAAAAGTTCAGGATCAGGAACAAGTTCTGACCCTAACCCTAACCCTAACCCTAACCCTAACCCTAACCCTAACCCTAACCCTAACCCTAACCCTAACCCTAAGAGGGTTGGGGTTACGGTTACCATGTTGACCACTTTGCAGATATCAATTTGTGCTCATTTGGGCATGTTCCCGTACTCTTATCGTCACGAAATTGAAAAATCAGCCCCGTAGGGGCAGTCCTTTTTAACGGGCAACCCGATGCAAAAAACTGCAAGTCTCTATCTTGTGTCGTTCTCAAGTTAGGTGTATCATGCGAAATGACGAAAACACCGATTTTTCAGCTTCAATGCATTGAGTTCATTATGAACAATCTCAAATGTCATGGTTTCCCTGAACTCTACTCGGAATAGACTATAGATTTGACCATTTTTACGCTCCTGTTACAAGGCAAGAGAAAGCAGTGACTCGTCAAAAGTGACAAAAAAGTTCAAATCTACAAGCTTCAAAACCCATATTTCAAGAATAAACCGATCACCCAACTACATGTACCAACCGCCAATTAATTGTAGGTCTTCCCGTAAGTTATCGAAAGTTGAAAAGAACAAAATACACATAGGAACAAAAAACAAAAAATAGGAACAGGAAAGGGATGATACACCACTGGAAAAGGGGGAGTGGTGGGTAGGGGCAATGATGATGTGATCGAATGACAAAGGCTCCATCTGCAATTTCTTCTATACCAATCAGTGGATCTTAATGAAACTTTCACACAATCTTGGTGATACATCACAGATGTCTAGAATCCATGTTAAACTTTGATCGCAGTGGTATCCGGGTTTCCAGCAACGAAACATGGAGTTGGGCAATGGTTAACGGAAAGCAGCTCCTATCGCCCGCTACTGCAAAACCACTCAAGGGATCTTCATGAAACTTTCACACAATGTAGATAAAGATGTGCACTTCCTGTCTGTGCAACAATAGGGCCTCATTACATTGAAACACATTTTTGTCTGATTTTTTTTTAAATTATTCTTTGGTGTTTCAGAACTTGTTCCTGATCCTGAACTTTTCATTGTTTGTTGGAAAACACTATACGATTTTAGAAGTGAGTGAGTTGGTGTTTTTACGCCCGTGCAACGCTATATAGGTTATTTACAGGCGATGAACATGAAAAGAATGATACAATGAACATGAAATGATGATGATAAATGAAATATGGGGATGGGATGCGAAACAAAGGAACGGTAAATTTTGAAGAACCACAGGAAAAGGGGGAGAGGTGGGTAGGGGCGGAAAATTTAGCCTATGTGGTGCATGTTTCGCTTATTTCGCCCTGTTTCCTTGCTCCAATCGTCTCGAAAATTGACCGATTTTAAAAATTGAACCATGATTGTAAAGCTAATTGTTCATTCTCCAGACCTAGTTTAGGTAAAGAAATGTACACGGTAAGTAAGCTTTTTCCTACCTCATTGAACATTGCTAACTTGTACAATGTCTAGACTCGGACCTGAAAGTGATGCAAGTTTGAGGCATCATAACTTTTGATCGGCGATAGGTAGCCCGGTTCTGTAAAATGTGTTAAACGGCACAAATCGTGATCTGTCGGACACAGTAAAGGGATTGTACGTCGGTTGAGCACAAGCGAGACTGGAATTTTTTTCTAGGAACAAGATTTTCCTCTCAATGAAGCCGATTTTTTTACCATTCGGGTCCTTGTAGCTTCTAGATCGGAAAAATACCAACGAATTGGCGACAGAATTCGACAAAAACCGCAAATACAAAGCCTGTTTGATCAAAAAACAATAGCCTGACTGAAAACAAACGTGTAGCTGAGACAGTGAACCAGTTATTTACAGGCGGGGCGCACGACGAATATGTGCAAAAAATCCGAGAAAAAAAAACGAACACAAAAAAGGGACAAAGAGAAAAAAAAAGAAGGAAAGAGAAGGCAAAAGGAAGAAAAAAAATCAGTAGCTAATTCAAAAAAAAAAAAAAAAAACAAAAAAAAAAACAAGTCCACGCGCATACTTTTTGTTACTGGCATTCCTGCGCACAAAAATGATACAATGAATATGAAATGACGTGGTCACTTCAAAACATGATGACAGCCTTTTAAGCTGCTATTACTTCTACACCTGTCGTGGGATCTTTATGAAACTTTTACACGATCTTTGTGACTTAACACAGATGTGTAAAATTCATGTTTAACATTGCTTAGATAGATATCGGGGCTTCTATAGGCTAAAGTTGGAGATGAGCCATGGTTGACCAAGGACAGCTCTTATCGACCGCAACTCTGAAACCACTCGATGGATCTTCATGAAACTTTTACACAGCGTAGATATTGTTGTTGACTACCTTTTCCTGTCATAACCATTCACGATTGACTTTGTGGGGATCGAAGGGCGGTTTAATGTCCTTTTCGTCCAAAATTGATCCTGAACTATTGATCCTGAATTTCGTATTTTTTCATGCGAAAGTGTTGGATGTGCAAATAACTCATACGTTTTACCCCTTTTTGTTACAGAACATTTACAAGACAAGACGATTATGACAAACAAGAAAGACGAAGGCCGTTTCTGTAAAAGATTGGGGTAAGTAGATTTTTATTTTCTTTCTTTTTGTAATCAATCCGAGCGTCTATGCTCATCAGCTCCATTTAGTTGAAAAGCTTATTAAAAATACTTTCCAACGCGATTTTGATCGTTTAAATCGGTTAAGAAATGACTGAGATATTAGCATGTAAAGTTTGTAATTAAAATTTTCAAAAAGAAGTTCCGGCTAACCCTAACCCTTAACCCTGACACTAACCCTTTATTCATACGCAACCAAGACGGTTTACCGTTGGCGGAATGTGCAGATAAGGGTTACCCCTAATTACCTAACCCTAACCCTAACCCTAACCCTAACCCTAACCCTAACCCTAACCCTAACCCTAACCCTAACCCTAACCCTAACCCTAACCCTAACCCTAACCCTAACCCTAACCCTAACCCTAACCCTAACCCTAACCCTAACCCTAACCCTAACCCTAACCCTAACCCTAACCCTAACCCTAACCCTAACCCTAACCCTAACCCTAACCCTAACCCTAACCCTAACCCTAACCCTAACCCTAACCCTAACCCTAACCCTAACCCTAACCCTAACCCTAACCCTAACCCTAACCCTAACCCTAACCCTAACCCTAACCCTAACCCTAACCCTAACCCTAACCCTAACCCTAACCCTAACCCTAACCCTAACCTAACCCTAACCCTAACCCTAACCCTAACCCTAACCCTAACCCTAACCCTAACCCTAACCCTAACCCTAACCCTAACCCTAACCCTAACCCTAACCCTAACCCTAACCCTAACCCTAACCCTAACTTGTGGCTCGAAGCCGCGGCCGGCCTGCTTGCCCGAGGAACTTGGCGTCGACGAGAAAAGCCCGGCCGCCTGCCTTCTCGCGGTTAAATATATTCCGGCTCGAAGCCGCGGCCGGCCTGCTCGCGCGGGGAACTTGGCTTCGACGCGAAACCCACGGCCGCCTGCCTTCCCGCTGACAAATAGACTGAATGGGCTAGGAACAAAACCGATAAGAGATTCGTATTAAGTTTTTCGATGAAAAACTTGAAAATAATGTTTTTGGAAACATTGGGTCTACCATTGCCATGTTGGCCACGTTGTCGAAACCATTTTTTGCTGATTTGTCCCTGTTCCCTTGCTCCAATCGTCTCGAAAATTAAAAATTTGCCCCATAGGGGCACTAATGTTTTACGGGCGAGCCAATGCAAAAAATCGCAAGTTTCTAGACAAAGCCGTTTTCGAGTTAGGTGTACCATGGGCATGCAAAATGGCAAAGGTTAATTGTTAACTTTAAATGCTTGTATCGCGGTCATCTCTTGACCGATTTTAAAAATTGAACCATGATTGTAAAGCCAATTGTTCATTCTCCAGACCTAGTTTAGGTAAAGAAATGAACACGGTAAGTAAGCTTTTTCCTACCTAATTGAACATTGCTAACTTGTACAATGTCTAGACTCGGACCTGAAAGTGATGCAAGTTTGAGGCATTATAACTTTTGATCGGCGATAGGGAGCCCGGTTCTGTAAATTGTGTTAAACGGCGCAAGTCGTGTTCTGTCGGTCACAGTAAAGGGATTTTATGTCGGTTGAGTACACACGAGACTGGAATTATTTTCTAGGAACAAGATTTTCCTCTGAATGTAGGAGATTTTTTTACCATTCGGGTCCTTGTAGCTTCCAGATCGGAAAAATACCATCGAATTGGCGATAAAATTCGACAAAAACCGCTAGTACAAAGCCTGTTTGATCAAAAAACAATAGCCTGACTGAAAACAAACGTGCAGCTGAGACAGTGAAACAGTTATTTACAGGCGGGGCGCACGAAGAATATGTGCAAAAAATCCGAGAGAAAAAAAAACGAACACAAAAAAGGGACAAAGAGAGAAAAAAAAGAAGGAAAGAGAAGGCAAAAGGAAGAAAAAAAAAATCAGTAGCTAATTAAAAAAAAAAAAAAAAAACCGGCTGCCTGCTTTCTCGCGGAAAAATGTTTTGTGGCTCGAAGCCGCGGCCGGCCTGCTTGCCCGAGGAACTTGGCGTCGACGAGAAAACCCAGGCCGCCTGCCCTCTCGCGGAAAAATATATTCCGGCTCGAAGCCGCGGCCGGCCTGCTCGCGCGGGGAACTTGGCTTCGACGCGAAACCCCCGGCCGCCTGCCTTCTCGCTGACAAATAGACTGAATGGGCTAGGAACAAAACCGATAAGAGATTCGTATTAAGTTTTTTGATGAAAAACTTGAAAATAATGTTTTTGGAAACATTGGGTCTACCATTGCCATGTTGGCCACGTTGTCGAAACCATTTTTTGCTGATTTGTCCCTGTTCCCTTGCTCCAATCGTCTCGAAAATTAAAAATTGGCCCCGTAGGGGCACTAATGTTTTACGGGCGAGCCAATGCAAAAAATCGCAAGTCTCTAGACAAAGCCGTTTTCGAGTTAGGTGTACCATGGGCATGCAAAATGGCAAAGGTTAATTGTTAACTTTAAATGCTTGTATCTCGGTCATCTCTTGACCGATTTTAAAAATTGAACCATGATTGTAAAGCCAATTGTTCATTCTCCAGACCTAGTTTAGGTAAAGAAATGAACACGGTAAGTAAGCTTTTTCCTACCTCATTGAACATTGCTAACTTGTACAATGTCTAGACTCGGACCTGAAAGTGATGCAAGTTTGAGGCATTATAACTTTTGATCGGCGATAGGGAGCCCGGTTCTGTAAATTGTGTTAAACGGCGCAAGTCGTGTTCTGTCGGTCACAGTAAAGGGATTTTACGTCGGTTGAGTACACACGAGACTGGAATTATTTTCTAGGAACAAGATTTTCCTCTGAATGTAGGCGATTTTTTTACCATTCGGGTCCTTGTAGCTTCCAGATCGGAAAAATACCATCGAATTGGCGACAAAATTCGACAAAAACCGCTAGTACAAAGCCTGTTTGATCAAAAAACAATAGCCTGACTGAAAACAAACGTGCAGCTGAGACAGTGAAACAGTTATTTACAGGCGGGGCGCACGAAGAATATGTGCAAAAAATCCGAGAGAAAAAAAAACGAACACAAAAAAGGGACAAAGAGAGAAAAAAAAGAAGGAAAAAGAAGGCAAAAGGAAGAAAAAAATCAGTAGCTAATTCAAAAAAAAAAAAAACCGGCTGCCTGCTTTCTCGCGGAAAAATGTTTTGTGGCTCGAAGCCGCGGCCGGCCTGCTTGCCCGAGGAACTTGGCGTCGACGAGAAAACCCAGGCCGCCTGCCCTCTCGCGGAAAAATATATTCCGGCTCGAAGCCGCGGCCGGCCTGCTCGCGCGGGGAACTTGGCTTCGACGCGAAACCCCCGGCCGCCTGCCTTCTCGCTGACAAATAGACTGAATGGGCTAGGAACAAAACCGATAAGAGATTCGTATTAAGTTTTTTGATGAAAAACTTGAAAATAATGTTTTTGGAAACATTGGGTCTACCATTGCCATGTTGGCCACGTTGTCGAAACCATTTTTTGCTGATTTGTCCCTGTTCCCTTGCTCCAATCGTATCGAAAATTAAAAATTGGCCCCGTAGGGGCACTAATGTTTTACGGGCGAGCCAATGCAAAAAATCGCAAGTCTCTAGATAAAGCCGTTTTCGAGTTAGGTGTACCATGGGCATGCAAAATGGCAAAGGTTAATTGTTAACTTTAAATGCTTGTATCTCGGTCATCTCTTGACCGATTTTAAAAATTGAACCATGATTGTAAAGCCAATTGTTCATTCTCCAGACCTAGTTTAGGTAAAGAAATGAACACGGTAAGTAAGCTTTTTCCTACCTCATTGAACATTGCTAACTTGTACAATGTCTAGACTCGGACCTGAAAGTGATGCAAGTTTGAGGCATTATAACTTTTGATCGGCGATAGGGAGCCCGGTTCTGTAAATTGTGTTAAACGGCGCAAGTCGTGTTCTGTCGGTCACAGTAAAGGGATTTTACGTCGGTTGAGTACACACGAGACTGGAATTATTTTCTAGGAACAAGATTTTCCTCTGAATGTAGGCGATTTTTTTACCATTCGGGTCCTTGTAGCTTCCAGATCGGAAAAATACCATCGAATTGGCGACAAAATTCGACAAAAACCGCTAGTACAAAGCCTGTTTGATCAAAAAACAATAGCCTGACTGAAAACAAACGTGCAGCTGAGACAGTGAAACAGTTATTTACAGGCGGGGCGCACGAAGAATATGTGCAAAAAATCCGAGAGAAAAAAAAACGAACACAAAAAAGGGACAAAGAGAGAAAAAAAAACTTGTGCATGTCTATAAAAAAACTGGTGTAAATAAAATCAACAGAAAGGCCTTCAAAAGTCCTTTACAGTGCACTTAAAATTTTTCAAATCAGCAAGGCATACCAAAGATATCCAAGGTCAAAGTTTGTCCTTTTTCATATAACAAATTATCTCCCTTTGATATAATTTACATTGTTTATGTCCATCAATAAACTGGTGTAAATGATATCAACAAAAAAGCCTTCAACAGTCCTTTACAGTGCACTTTAAATTTTTCAAATCGGACAAGGCATACCAAAGATATCCAAGGTCAAAGTTTGCCCTTTTTCATATAACAAATTATCTCCCTTTGATATAATTATGCAAATTAATTGTACCACTATTATTGTTTCTATACCAAAGACCTACTATATATAGATACTGATTACTCTATAATAAAGGGGGACCCTTGATTCCATCAAATATCGGCGCATGCGCAGTCGATGTAAAGGGTTAGGGTTAGGGTTAATTAAAATAGTTCCGGCTAACCCTGACCCTAACCCTCACCCTAACCCTAACCTAACTCTATATTCATACGCAACCAAGACGGTTTACCGTTGGCGGAATGTGCAGATGAGGGTTACCCCTAATTACCTAACCCTAACCCTAACCCTAACCCTAACCCTAACCCTAACCCTAACCCTAACCCTAACCCTAACCCTAACCCTAACCCTAACCCTAACCCTAACCCTAACCCTAACCCTAACCCTAACCCTAACCCTAACCCTAACCCTAACCCTAACCCTAACCCTAACCCTAACCCTAACCCTAACCCTAACCCTAACCCTAACCCTAACCCTAACCCTAACCCTAACCCTAACCCTAAGGATCTTCATGAAACTTTTACACAGCGTAGATATTGTTGTTGACTACCTTTTCCTGTCATAACCATTCACGATTGACTTTGTGGGGATCGAAGGGCGGTTTAATGTCCTTTTCGTCCAAAATTGATCCTGAACTATTGATCCTGAATTTCGTATTTTTTCATGCGAAAGTGTTGGATGTGCAAATAACTCATACGTTTTACCCCTTTTTGTTACAGAACATTTACAAGACAAGACGATTATGACAAACAAGAAAGACGAAGGCCGTTTCTGTAAAAGATTGGGGTAAGTAGATTTTTATTTTCTTTCTTTTTGTAATCAATCCGAGCGTCTATGCTCATCCGCTCCATTTAGTTGAAAAGCTTATTAAAAATACTTTTCAACGCTATTTTGATCGTTTAAATCGGTTAAGAAATGACTGAGATATTAGCATGTAAAGTTTGTAATTAAAATTTTCAAAAAGAAGTTCCGGCTAACCCTAACCCTTAACCCTGACACTAACCCTTTATTCATACGCAACCAAGACGGTTTACCGTTGGCGGAATGTGCAGATAAGGGTTACCCCTAATTACCTAACCCTAACCCTAACCCTAACCCTAACCCTAACCCTAACCCTAACCCTAACCCTAACCCTAACCCTAACCCTAACCCTAACCCTAACCCTAACCCTAACCCTAACCCTAACCCTAACCCTAACCCTAACCCTAACCCTAACCCTAACCCTAACCCCTAACCCTAACCCTAACCCTAACCCTAACCTTGGATTAGGGGTAGGGTTAATACCACTTTCTATTAGGGGTTAAAGTTAACCCCTTTTTAGGGTTAGGGTTAGGGTTAGGGTTAGGGCTTAACCCACTTGTTTTACATAAGGACAGGATTAGGGTTAATGCTAGTCCCACTTTTTTTACCTTGGATTAGGGGTAGGGTTAATACCACTTTCTATTAGGGGTTAAAGTTAACCCCTTTTTTAGGGTTAGGGTTAGGGTTAGGGTTAGGGCTTAACCCACTTGTTTTACCTTGGATTAGGGGTAGGGTTAATACCACTTTCTATTAGGGGTTAAAGTTAACCCCTTTTTAGGGTTAGGGTTAGGGTTAGGGTTAGGGCTTAACCCACTTGTTTTACATAAGGACAGGATTAGGGTTAATGCTAGTCCCACTTTTTTTACCTTGGATTAGGGGTAGGGTTAATACCGCTTTCTATTAGGGGTTAAAGTTAACCCCTTTTTTAGGGTTAGGGTTAGGGTTAGGGTTAGGGCTTAACCCACTTGTTTTACATAAGGACAGGATTAGGGTTAATGCTAATCCCACTTCTTTTACCTTGGATTAGGGGTAGGGTTAATACCACTTTCTATTAGGGGTTAAAGTTAACCCCTTTTTAGGGTTAGGGTTAGGGTTAGGGTTAGGGCTTAACCCACTTGTTTTACATAAGGACAGGATTAGGGTTAATGCTAGTCCCACTTTTTTTACCTTGGATTAGGGGTAGGGTTAATACCACTTTCTATTAGGGGTTAAAGTTAACCCCTTTTTTAGGGTTAGGGTTAGGGTTAGGGTTAGGGCTTAACCCACTTGTTTTACATAAGGACAGGATTAGGGTTAATGCTAATCCCACTTCTTTTACCTTGGATTAGGGGTAGGGTTAATACCACTTTCTATTAGGGGTTAAAGTTAACCCCTTTTTTAGGGTTAGGGTTAGGGTTAGGGTTAGGGCTTAACCCACTTGTTTTACATAAGGACAGGATTAGGGTTAATGCTAGTCCCACTTTTTTTACCTTGGATTAGGGGTAGGGTTAATACCGCTTTCTATTAGGGGTTAAAGTTAACCCCTTTTTTAGGGTTAGGGTTAGGGTTAGGGTTAGGGCTTAACCCACTTGTTTTACATAAGGACAGGATTAGGGTTAATGCTAATCCCACTTCTTTTACCTTGGATTAGGGGTAGGGTTAATACCACTTTCTATTAGGGGTTAAAGTTAACCCCTTTTTAGGGTTAGGGTTAGGGTTAGGGTTAGGGCTTAACCCACTTGTTTTACATAAGGACAGGATTAGGGTTAATGCTAGTCCCACTTTTTTTACCTTGGATTAGGGGTAGGGTTAATACCACTTTCTATTAGGGGTTAAAGTTAACCCCTTTTTTAGGGTTAGGGTTAGGGTTAGGGTTAGGGCTTAACCCACTTGTTTTACATAAGGACAGGATTAGGGTTAATGCTAATCCCACTTCTTTTACCTTGGATTAGGGGTAGGGTTAATACCACTTTCTATTAGGGGTTAAAGTTAACCCCTTTTTAGGGTTAGGGTTAGGGTTAGGGTTAGGGCTTAACCCACTTGTTTTACATAAGGACAGGATTAGGGTTAATGCTAGTCCCACTTTTTTTACCTTGGATTAGGGGTAGGGTTAATACCACTTTCTATTAGGGGTTAAAGTTAACCCCTTTTTTAGGGTTAGGGTTAGGGTTAGGGTTAGGGCTTAACCCACTTGTTTTACATAAGGACAGGATTAGGGTTAATGCTAATCCCACTTCTTTTACCTTGGATTAGGGGTAGGGTTAATACCACTTTCTATTAGGGGTTAAAGTTAACCCCTTTTTTAGGGTAAGGGTTAGGGTTAGGGTTAGGGCTTAACCCACTTGTTTTACATAAGGACAGGATAAGGATTAATGCTAGTCCCACTTTTTTTACCTTGGATTAGGGGTAGGGTTAATACCGCTTTCTATTAGGGGTTAAAGTTAACCCCTTTTTTAGGGTTAGGGTTAGGGTTAGGGTTAGGGCTTAACCCACTTGTTTTACATAAGGACAGGATTAGGGTTAATGCTAGTCCCACTTTTTTTACCTTGGATTAGGGGTAGGGTTAATACCACTTTCTATTAGGGGTTAAAGTTAACCCCTTTTTTAGGGTTAGGGTTAGGGTTAGGGTTAGGGCTTAACCCACTTGTTTTACATAAGGACAGGATTAGGGTTAATGCTAATCCCACTTCTTTTACCTTGGATTAGGGGTAGGGTTAATACCACTTTCTATTAGGGGTTAAAGTTAACCCCTTTTTTAGGGTTAGGGTTAGGGTTAGGGTTAGGGCTTAACCCACTTGTTTTACATAAGGACAGGATTAGGGTTAATGCTAGTCCCACTTTTTTTACCTTGGATTAGGGGTAGGGTTAATACCGC
Source organism: Arcuatula senhousia (assembly GCA_963971305.1). Lineage (NCBI taxonomy): Eukaryota > Metazoa > Mollusca > Bivalvia > Mytilida > Mytilidae > Arcuatula > Arcuatula senhousia. The sequence goes on along the minus strand of CAXARO010000037.1, from coordinate 8,973 downwards.
TTTCTATTAGGGGTTAAAGTTAACCCCTTTTTTAGGGTTAGGGTTAGGGTTAGGGTTAGGGCTTAACCCACTTGTTTTACATAAGGACAGGATTAGGGTTAATGCTAATCCCACTTCTTTTACCTTGGATTAGGGGTAGGGTTAATACCACTTTCTATTAGGGGTTAAAGTTAACCCCTTTTTAGGGTTAGGGTTAGGGTTAGGGTTAGGGCTTAACCCACTTGTTTTACATAAGGACAGGATTAGGGTTAATGCTAGTCCCACTTTTTTTACCTTGGATTAGGGGTAGGGTTAATACCACTTTCTATTAGGGGTTAAAGTTAACCCCTTTTTTAGGGTTAGGGTTAGGGTTAGGGTTAGGGCTTAACCCACTTGTTTTACATAAGGACAGGATTAGGGTTAATGCTAATCCCACTTCTTTTACCTTGGATTAGGGGTAGGGTTAATACCACTTTCTATTAGGGGTTAAAGTTAACCCCTTTTTTAGGGTAAGGGTTAGGGTTAGGGTTAGGGCTTAACCCACTTGTTTTACATAAGGACAGGATAAGGATTAATGCTAGTCCCACTTTTTTTACCTTGGATTAGGGGTAGGGTTAATACCGCTTTCTATTAGGGGTTAAAGTTAACCCCTTTTTTAGGGTTAGGGTTAGGGTTAGGGTTAGGGCTTAACCCACTTGTTTTACATAAGGACAGGATTAGGGTTAATGCTAATCCCACTTCTTTTACCTTGGATTAGGGGTAGGGTTAATACCACTTTCTATTAGGGGTTAAAGTTAACCCCTTTTTAGGGTTAGGGTTAGGGTTAGGGTTAGGGCTTAACCCACTTGTTTTACATAAGGACAGGATTAGGGTTAATGCTAGTCCCACTTTTTTTACCTTGGATTAGGGGTAGGGTTAATACCACTTTCTATTAGGGGTTAAAGTTAACCCCTTTTTTAGGGTTAGGGTTAGGGTTAGGGTTAGGGCTTAACCCACTTGTTTAACATAAGGACAGGATTAGGGTTAATGCTAATCCCACTTCTTTTACCTTGGATTAGGGGTAGGGTTAATACCACTTTCTATTAGGGGTTAAAGTTAACCTTTTTTTTAGGGTTAGGGTTAGGGTTAGGGTTAGGGCTTAACCCACTTGTTTTACATAAGGACAGGATTAGGGTTAATGCTAGTCCCACTTTTTTTACCTTGGATTAGGGGTAGGGTTAATACCACTTTCTATTAGGGGTTAAAGTTAACCCCTTTTTTAGGGTTAGGGTTAGGGTTAGGGTTAGGGCTTAACCCATTTGTTTTACATAAGGACAGGATAAGGGTTAATGCTAATCCCACTTCTTTTACCTTGGATTAGGGGTAGGGTTAATACCACTTTCTATTAGGGGTTAAAGTTAACCCCTTTTTTAGGGTTAGGGTTAGGGTTAGGGTTAGGGCTTAACCCACTTGTTTTACATAAGGACAGGATTAGGGTTAATGCTAGTCCCACTTTTTTTACCTTGGATTAGGGGTAGGGTTAATACCACTTTCTATTAGGGGTTAAAGTTAACCCCTTTTTTTAGGGTTAGGGTTAGGGTTAGGGTTAGGGCTTAACCCACTTGTTTTACATAAGGACAGGATTAGGGTTAATGCTAGTCCCACTTCTTTTACCTTGGATTAGGGGTAGGGTTAATACCGCTTTCTATTAGGGGTTAAAGTTAACCCCTTTTTTAGGGTTAGGGTTAGGGTTAGGGTTAGGGCTTAACCCACTTGTTTTACATAAGGACAGGATTAGGGTTAATGCTAATCCCACTTCTTTTACCTTGGATTAGGGGTAGGGTTAATACCACTTTCTATTAGGGGTTAAAGTTAACCCCTTTTTAGGGTTAGGGTTAGGGTTAGGGTTAGGGCTTAACCCACTTGTTTTACATAAGGACAGGATTAGGGTTAATGCTAGTCCCACTTTTTTTACCTTGGATTAGGGGTAGGGTTAATACCACTTTCTATTAGGGGTTAAAGTTAACCCCTTTTTTAGGGTTAGGGTTAGGGTTAGGGTTAGGGCTTAACCCACTTGTTTTACCTTGGATTAGGGGTAGGGTTAATACCACTTTCTATTAGGGGTTAAAGTTAACCCCTTTTTAGGGTTAGGGTTAGGGTTAGGGTTAGGGCTTAACCCACTTGTTTTACATAAGGACAGGATTAGGGTTAATGCTAGTCCCACTTTTTTTACCTTGGATTAGGGGTAGGGTTAATACCGCTTTCTATTAGGGGTTAAAGTTAACCCCTTTTTTAGGGTTAGGGTTAGGGTTAGGGTTAGGGCTTAACCCACTTGTTTTACATAAGGACAGGATTAGGGTTAATGCTAATCCCACTTCTTTTACCTTGGATTAGGGGTAGGGTTAATACCACTTTCTATTAGGGGTTAAAGTTAACCCCTTTTTAGGGTTAGGGTTAGGGTTAGGGTTAGGGCTTAACCCACTTGTTTTACATAAGGACAGGATTAGGGTTAATGCTAGTCCCACTTTTTTTACCTTGGATTAGGGGTAGGGTTAATACCACTTTCTATTAGGGGTTAAAGTTAACCCCTTTTTTAGGGTTAGGGTTAGGGTTAGGGTTAGGGCTTAACCCACTTGTTTTACATAAGGACAGGATTAGGGTTAATGCTAATCCCACTTCTTTTACCTTGGATTAGGGGTAGGGTTAATACCACTTTCTATTAGGGGTTAAAGTTAACCCCTTTTTAGGGTTAGGGTTAGGGTTAGGGTTAGGGCTTAACCCACTTGTTTTACATAAGGACAGGATTAGGGTTAATGCTAGTCCCACTTTTTTTACCTTGGATTAGGGGTAGGGTTAATACCGCTTTCTATTAGGGGTTAAAGTTAACCCCTTTTTTAGGGTTAGGGTTAGGGTTAGGGTTAGGGCTTAACCCACTTGTTTTACATAAGGACAGGATTAGGGTTAATGCTAATCCCACTTCTTTTACCTTGGATTAGGGGTAGGGTTAATACCACTTTCTATTAGGGGTTAAAGTTAACCCCTTTTTAGGGTTAGGGTTAGGGTTAGGGTTAGGGCTTAACCCACTTGTTTTACATAAGGACAGGATTAGGGTTAATGCTAGTCCCACTTTTTTTACCTTGGATTAGGGGTAGGGTTAATACCACTTTCTATTAGGGGTTAAAGTTAACCCCTTTTTTAGGGTTAGGGTTAGGGTTAGGGTTAGGGCTTAACCCACTTGTTTTACATAAGGACAGGATTAGGGTTAATGCTAATCCCACTTCTTTTACCTTGGATTAGGGGTAGGGTTAATACCACTTTCTATTAGGGGTTAAAGTTAACCCCTTTTTAGGGTTAGGGTTAGGGTTAGGGTTAGGGCTTAACCCACTTGTTTTACATAAGGACAGGATTAGGGTTAATGCTAGTCCCACTTTTTTTACCTTGGATTAGGGGTAGGGTTAATACCGCTTTCTATTAGGGGTTAAAGTTAACCCCTTTTTTAGGGTTAGGGTTAGGGTTAGGGTTAGGGCTTAACCCACTTGTTTTACATAAGGACAGGATTAGGGTTAATGCTAATCCCACTTCTTTTACCTTGGATTAGGGGTAGGGTTAATACCACTTTCTATTAGGGGTTAAAGTTAACCCCTTTTTTAGGGTTAGGGTTAGGGTTAGGGTTAGGGCTTAACCCACTTGTTTTACATAAGGACAGGATTAGGGTTAATGCTAGTCCCACTTTTTTTACCTTGGATTAGGGGTAGGGTTAATACCGCTTTCTATTAGGGGTTAAAGTTAACCCCTTTTTTAGGGTTAGGGTTAGGGTTAGGGTTAGGGCTTAACCCACTTGTTTTACATAAGGACAGGATTAGGGTTAATGCTAATCCCACTTCTTTTACCTTGGATTAGGGGTAGGGTTAATACCACTTTCTATTAGGGGTTAAAGTTAACCCCTTTTTAGGGTTAGGGTTAGGGTTAGGGTTAGGGCTTAACCCACTTGTTTTACATAAGGACAGGATTAGGGTTAATGCTAGTCCCACTTTTTTTACCTTGGATTAGGGGTAGGGTTAATACCACTTTCTATTAGGGGTTAAAGTTAACCCCTTTTTTAGGGTTAGGGTTAGGGTTAGGGTTAGGGCTTAACCCACTTGTTTTACATAAGGACAGGATTAGGGTTAATGCTAATCCCACTTCTTTTACCTTGGATTAGGGGTAGGGTTAATACCACTTTCTATTAGGGGTTAAAGTTAACCCCTTTTTTAGGGTTAGGGTTAGGGTTAGGGTTAGGGCTTAACCCACTTGTTTTACATAAGGACAGGATAAGGATTAATGCTAGTCCCACTTTTTTTACCTTGGATTAGGGGTAGGGTTAATACCGCTTTCTATTAGGGGTTAAAGTTAACCCCTTTTTTAGGGTTAGGGTTAGGGTTAGGGTTAGGGCTTAACCCACTTGTTTTACATAAGGACAGGATTAGGGTTAATGCTAATCCCACTTCTTTTACCTTGGATTAGGGGTAGGGTTAATACCACTTTCTATTAGGGGTTAAAGTTAACCCCTTTTTAGGGTTAGGGTTAGGGTTAGGGTTAGGGCTTAACCCACTTGTTTTACATAAGGACAGGATTAGGGTTAATGCTAGTCCCACTTTTTTTACCTTGGATTAGGGGTAGGGTTAATACCACTTTCTATTAGGGGTTAAAGTTAACCCCTTTTTTAGGGTTAGGGTTAGGGTTAGGGTTAGGGCTTAACCCACTTGTTTTACATAAGGACAGGATTAGGGTTAATGCTAATCCCACTTCTTTTACCTTGGATTAGGGGTAGGGTTAATACCACTTTCTATTAGGGGTTAAAGTTAACCCCTTTTTTAGGGTTAGGGTTAGGGTTAGGGTTAGGGCTTAACCCACTTGTTTTACATAAGGACAGGATTAGGGTTAATGCTAGTCCCACTTTTTTTACCTTGGATTAGGGGTAGGGTTAATACCGCTTTCTATTAGGGGTTAAAGTTAACCCCTTTTTTAGGGTTAGGGTTAGGGTTAGGGTTAGGGCTTAACCCACTTGTTTTACATAAGGACAGGATTAGGGTTAATGCTAATCCCACTTCTTTTACCTTGGATTAGGGGTAGGGTTAATACCACTTTCTATTAGGGGTTAAAGTTAACCCCTTTTTAGGGTTAGGGTTAGGGTTAGGGTTAGGGCTTAACCCACTTGTTTTACATAAGGACAGGATTAGGGTTAATGCTAGTCCCACTTTTTTTACCTTGGATTAGGGGTAGGGTTAATACCACTTTCTATTAGGGGTTAAAGTTAACCCCTTTTTTAGGGTTAGGGTTAGGGTTAGGGTTAGGGCTTAACCCACTTGTTTTACATAAGGACAGGATTAGGGTTAATGCTAATCCCACTTCTTTTACCTTGGATTAGGGGTAGGGTTAATACCACTTTCTATTAGGGGTTAAAGTTAACCCCTTTTTAGGGTTAGGGTTAGGGTTAGGGTTAGGGCTTAACCCACTTGTTTTACATAAGGACAGGATTAGGGTTAATGCTAGTCCCACTTTTTTTACCTTGGATTAGGGGTAGGGTTAATACCACTTTCTATTAGGGGTTAAAGTTAACCCCTTTTTTAGGGTTAGGGTTAGGGTTAGGGTTAGGGCTTAACCCACTTGTTTTACATAAGGACAGGATTAGGGTTAATGCTAATCCCACTTCTTTTACCTTGGATTAGGGGTAGGGTTAATACCACTTTCTATTAGGGGTTAAAGTTAACCCCTTTTTTAGGGTAAGGGTTAGGGTTAGGGTTAGGGCTTAACCCACTTGTTTTACATAAGGACAGGATAAGGATTAATGCTAGTCCCACTTTTTTTACCTTGGATTAGGGGTAGGGTTAATACCGCTTTCTATTAGGGGTTAAAGTTAACCCCTTTTTTAGGGTTAGGGTTAGGGTTAGGGTTAGGGCTTAACCCACTTGTTTTACATAAGGACAGGATTAGGGTTAATGCTAATCCCACTTCTTTTACCTTGGATTAGGGGTAGGGTTAATACCACTTTCTATTAGGGGTTAAAGTTAACCCCTTTTTAGGGTTAGGGTTAGGGTTAGGGTTAGGGCTTAACCCACTTGTTTTACATAAGGACAGGATTAGGGTTAATGCTAGTCCCACTTTTTTTACCTTGGATTAGGGGTAGGGTTAATACCACTTTCTATTAGGGGTTAAAGTTAACCCCTTTTTTAGGGTTAGGGTTAGGGTTAGGGTTAGGGCTTAACCCACTTGTTTTACATAAGGACAGGATTAGGGTTAATGCTAATCCCACTTCTTTTACCTTGGATTAGGGGTAGGGTTAATACCACTTTCTATTAGGGGTTAAAGTTAACCCCTTTTTTAGGGTTAGGGTTAGGGTTAGGGTTAGGGCTTAACCCACTTGTTTTACATAAGGACAGGATTAGGGTTAATGCTAGTCCCACTTTTTTTACCTTGGATTAGGGGTAGGGTTAATACCGCTTTCTATTAGGGGTTAAAGTTAACCCCTTTTTTAGGGTTAGGGTTAGGGTTAGGGTTAGGGCTTAACCCACTTGTTTTACATAAGGACAGGATTAGGGTTAATGCTAATCCCACTTCTTTTACCTTGGATTAGGGGTAGGGTTAATACCACTTTCTATTAGGGGTTAAAGTTAACCCCTTTTTAGGGTTAGGGTTAGGGTTAGGGTTAGGGCTTAACCCACTTGTTTTACATAAGGACAGGATTAGGGTTAATGCTAGTCCCACTTTTTTTACCTTGGATTAGGGGTAGGGTTAATACCACTTTCTATTAGGGGTTAAAGTTAACCCCTTTTTTAGGGTTAGGGTTAGGGTTAGGGTTAGGGCTTAACCCACTTGTTTTACATAAGGACAGGATTAGGGTTAATGCTAATCCCACTTCTTTTACCTTGGATTAGGGGTAGGGTTAATACCACTTTCTATTAGGGGTTAAAGTTAACCCCTTTTTAGGGTTAGGGTTAGGGTTAGGGTTAGGGCTTAACCCACTTGTTTTACATAAGGACAGGATTAGGGTTAATGCTAGTCCCACTTTTTTTACCTTGGATTAGGGGTAGGGTTAATACCGCTTTCTATTAGGGGTTAAAGTTAACCCCTTTTTTAGGGTTAGGGTTAGGGTTAGGGTTAGGGCTTAACCCACTTGTTTTACATAAGGACAGGATTAGGGTTAATGCTAATCCCACTTCTTTTACCTTGGATTAGGGGTAGGGTTAATACCACTTTCTATTAGGGGTTAAAGTTAACCCCTTTTTTAGGGTTAGGGTTAGGGTTAGGGTTAGGGCTTAACCCACTTGTTTTACATAAGGACAGGATTAGGGTTAATGCTAGTCCCACTTTTTTTACCTTGGATTAGGGGTAGGGTTAATACCACTTTCTATTAGGGGTTAAAGTTAACCCCTTTTTTAGGGTTAGGGTTAGGGTTAGGGTTAGGGCTTAACCCACTTGTTTTACATAAGGACAGGATTAGGGTTAATGCTAATCCCACTTCTTTTACCTTGGATTAGGGGTAGGGTTAATACCACTTTCTATTAGGGGTTAAAGTTAACCCCTTTTTAGGGTTAGGGTTAGGGTTAGGGTTAGGGCTTAACCCACTTGTTTTACATAAGGACAGGATTAGGGTTAATGCTAGTCCCACTTTTTTTACCTTGGATTAGGGGTAGGGTTAATACCACTTTCTATTAGGGGTTAAAGTTAACCCCTTTTTTAGGGTTAGGGTTAGGGTTAGGGTTAGGGCTTAACCCACTTGTTTTACATAAGGACAGGATTAGGGTTAATGCTAATCCCACTTCTTTTACCTTGGATTAGGGGTAGGGTTAATACCACTTTCTATTAGGGGTTAAAGTTAACCCCTTTTTAGGGTTAGGTTTAGGGTTAGGGTTAGGGCTTAACCCACTTGTTTTACATAAGGACAGGATTAGGGTTAATGCTAGTCCCACTTTTTTTACCTTGGATTAGGGGTAGGGTTAATACCACTTTCTATTAGGGGTTAAAGTTAACCCCTTTTTTAGGGTTAGGGTTAGGGTTAGGGTTAGGGCTTAACCCACTTGTTTTACATAAGGACAGGATTAGGGTTAATGCTAATCCCACTTCTTTTACCTTGGATTAGGGGTAGGGTTAATACCACTTTCTATTAGGGGTTAAAGTTAACCCCTTTTTTAGGGTTAGGGTTAGGGTTAGGGTTAGGGCTTAACCCACTTGTTTTACATAAGGACAGGATAAGGATTAATGCTAGTCCCACTTTTTTTACCTTGGATTAGGGGTAGGGTTAATACCACTTTCTATTAGGGGTTAAAGTTAACCCCTTTTTTAGGGTTAGGGTTAGGGTTAGGGTTAGGGCTTAACCCACTTGTTTTACATAAGGACAGGATTAGGGTTAATGCTAGTCCCACTTCTTTTACCTTGGATTAGGGGTAGGGTTAATACCACTTTCTATTAGGGGTTAAAGTTAACCCCTTTTTAGGGTTAGGGTTAGGGTTAGGGTTAGGGCTTAACCCACTTGTTTTACATAAGGACAGGATTAGGGTTAATGCTAGTCCCACTTTTTTTACCTTGGATTAGGGGTAGGGTTAATACCACTTTCTATTAGGGGTTAAAGTTAACCCCTTTTTTAGGGTTAGGGTTAGGGTTAGGGTTAGGGCTTAACCCACTTGTTTTACATAAGGACAGGATTAGGGTTAATGCTAGTCCCACTTTTTTTACCTTGGATTAGGGGTAGGGTTAATACCGCTTTCTATTAGGGGTTAAAGTTAACCCCTTTTTTAGGGTTAGGGTTAGGGTTAGGGTTAGGGCTTAACCCACTTGTTTTACATAAGGACAGGATTAGGGTTAATGCTAATCCCACTTCTTTTACCTTGGATTAGGGGTAGGGTTAATACCACTTTCTATTAGGGGTTAAAGTTAACCCCTTTTTAGGGTTAGGGTTAGGGTTAGGGTTAGGGCTTAACCCACTTGTTTTACATAAGGACAGGATTAGGGTTAATGCTAGTCCCACTTTTTTTACCT
>CAXARO010000036.1:0-37584 GCA_963971305.1 Arcuatula senhousia | reverse complement strand
TTCTATTTTTTAGCCATAGCGGTTATGTTTTTTTATTTTCGTCTTTTCAGTATGATTAAAGATACGTATATTCAATGGAAGTTACAACTTTTCGTTTGTTAGAGAAATTTTATCCCAAAGAAATATAAGTGAAACGTTTCTTTTTTGTCTAGTATACTAAGAACCAAGTCGGGTGTAAATAAATCAGTTTATTTCGTTACGCTGTTTATGCAACTTTTAATGAAAAAGGCCTTAACAGCAGTCGTTTAATCAAAATAATTGGAAGACCGGAAACCAAACGTGTTGAGCACCGATGACAAAAATCATTTGCATTTGATTAAAAAAGTAGTATACCAGTAGCTCTTTTACTTGTTAACATCCATAGATCAGACATCTTTAATTTCCCATAGTTTTACTTTCATATTCATACAGTGTTTGGCATTTTCAATATTTTTGGTAGAGCGCCTCTGATGAGTCTTGAAGAGACGAAACGCGCGTCAGGTGCAGCAAAATTTATTGTCTGGAACTTTGTTGTCATTTGTACTTTGACCATAAGCACAACCATCTTTGAAAAAAATATTGGTCCTAAACAAACTGTTCGATTGAGTGACTTAGTTGGTGTTTTAAACCCTAGCAACACTATATATGTTATATAAGGGTTATGAGCATGAAACATACAATAAAATGATTATAAACCGTGGGAAGGGTGTAGCTTATAGAATAAGCAAAGGTGTACCAAAGGGGTAATCAGTATCATAAAACCGTAAAGACAAAGACAAAACCGGCAGACAAAAATCATCACAACAAAACAAACCACATAACAACATAAAACACACACACACATAACAACAAAAACACAATATCAAAAACGAAAGAATATGGAATATGTGCCAGAAAGACACGATCCACATATTGAAATGATTTTGATAAATGTACAAAAGCAAATTTTCACTGCGTGTGAAGCGCTTTTCTGGACTAACCTTCATCAGACACGCTAGGAGCAAAAAACTTGGAAAACCAGTAGAATATTAGATTGATAAAACAAAAACAGCTGCCAAAAAATATTACAACAAAGACCGAACAGAAAAATTTATCAATTTTTAAAGAAATAGCCAAACGTTGTCAAATTTTGGAAACATGTAAACTGTGTCTTTCCAACACATATTCCAGTACTCGAAAATATATAAGAGCATACAACTAAAGCACGGGGAAGCTTTCTACGACCTCCACACGGCACTAAAGTCAAACTCTGAAATAATATTAAAAACGAAAGAATATGGAATATGTGCCAGAAAGACACGATCCACATATTGAAATGATTTTGATAAATGTACAAAAGCAAAATTTCACTGCGTGTGAAGCGCTTTTCTGGATTAACCTTCATCAGACACGCTAGGAGCAAAAAACTTGGAAAACCGGTAGAATATTAGATTGATAAAACAAAAACAGATGCCAAAAAATATTACAACAATGACCGAACAGATAAATTTATCAATTTTTAAAGAAATAGCCAAACGTTGTCAAATTTTGGAAACATGTAAACTGTGTATTTCCAACACATATTCCAGTACTCGAAAATATATAAGAGCATACAACTAAAGCACGGGGAAGCTTTCTACGACCTCCACACGACACTAAAGTCAAACTCTGAAATAATATTAAAAACGAAAGAATATGGAATATGTGCCAGAAAGACACGATCCACTTATTGAAATGATTTTGATAAATGTACAAAAGCAAAATTTCAAACACATAACAACAAAACCGCATTCAGCAACGCGAAGTCAAAACGAGAGTGAACTCAGGTGCTCCGGAAGAGTAAGCAGTTCCTGCTTGCTATAGCACACCCGTCACGTTGCCAAAGATCGATTAAGTGTTGGTCAAATCCGGAAAGGATGACATTACAAAACTATGTCAAACCAACATCTGTGCTCATCTGAGAGATAGCAATCCCGTATTTGTATACAAGCACATGATGTCGTCCGTAAAATTTCTTGAGTGATGACAACAACCTGGGAGCAGTAACCCCTGTGTTTACAATTTGCTTGTCAGCCGTGTAGAAAATTGAAACTCGACTATACTATTTTGAAATATTCATAATTGTGTGTTAAAAATAGACCTTATTTACCAAGTTTTGCAAATAAGAAAGAATTCTCTTAGAAATCGACTACATTAAAAGAAAAACTTTTATAAAACGAATTACCTTTATTAGAAGCCAAGTAGCCAACTGATAAACAAAAATGTTTCACCGAATAAATAGTAAAGTTGATTTTAGTTCTCACAAACTCACAGAACGTCCTTCATGATAAGAATATAGGGCACTGTTTGATGTCCATAGTAATTCCACCTTCTGAATTGGCACCGTTTTAAATTCCATTTAAAATGACTTTACGTAACGGCAACAAAGCTACACGTTATATATTCCATAGCTAATTTAATTTAACTTTAAAAAAGACCAAACTTTTAACTTGGGAGTATAAAGCTTCTGCTAAGTAATGTTCCAGTGCTTTCGAAAGTTTTCAAGTAAAAAATTCAAAGGACCAAAATGAGTGTAAGCCCCCATCACACTGACCACTCTCTTACTACGCTCTCCACGACTTCCACGATGTAGGATCGTAGTAGAGTCGCGACGATTGCGCTAAAACGTAGTCGGTGTGACTACGAGTACGACAGTACTACGACCACAGTACGATAGTTCACGGGGAATTTATTTTCAATTGTCAAAGTAAGTACGATGCTTCTACGACCACCACGAGTGCAGTACGTTGCTTCAGCGACCTTGCTACGACCATACTACGATTATACCACGACCAGCTACGACCTTCCTACGCATCTTCTACGATCACTACGACCGTGTTACACTTTTACTACGCTTGTACTACGCTTGGTACTATTCCACTACGCTAACGAAGACTCCTCTACGATCGGTCGAACTTAAATTTCAAAAATTGGTAAGGGGTGCAGGTGCCACGCTAGTCATGAAATTTTATATGATGTGTTTCCTTTAACATGTTAAGCAACCTAAATTAAGGTGGATTCTAAACGTGATGTTCCTTCTGTAAGTTTGTCATGTTGCATTTGAAATTGATATCCTCTCTAATTCTCCTTTTTATATTGAATAAAAAAAAATATGAAATCTCTACAGAGCAGAAAGCTTTATTAAGCCATATTTTCAGTATTGCATCTTTATTTTAAAAAATGGCGTCAAGATGTTTTTGTAAGGACACGAATGGGCCACATACACATCAGCTGTCAAATTTGCATATGCTGCGCACCCCACTCAAAATTTAACCAATTTTCACCAATACATTAATTAGAGAATTTGTATATTTTCATATTCAATTTTAAAAATTCTATAAATTTGCAAAATGCATTTGATGTGTTAGAAAAGTGCGATTTTAAAAATTAACATTATGATATGAAAGGCGCTCCATTTGCTTTGCCTGGTTGATCGACAAAATGACAGATTGGGCAAGAGGTTGTTGGAATCATTTCACCAAACTCAATCACTCTTGAATATTTTATGAAAAAATGAAGGTATGAAATTGGAACACGAGATAGCTACTAAGGGGGAAACCATTTAATTTTTATGGGATGCTATGGATATTTTCATCGTTCTGCCTTTTTATTTTCGGAAAAGGCTGAGCCTGGATTTTTATTTATTTTTATTTTTAAAGCTTTTAAACTAACTAAAAAGTAACTAACCTCTAGTCAGCAGCATTTAAAATAAACGATTAAGGTAAACATGCAAACTCACCGGAGAGCATAACAAAATGGCCAAAATCTCTTGATGTATTCATCCATACAAAAGATTTTAATATTATATCCATTGTTTTTAGTGTAAGTGGATTACCATAATTTCTTTGCTGATATAATTGGATTTTAAGCATTTTATCTTATCAAACTCATAATATGTTCTAAATATTCGTATAGATCAGCTTCTCCAAGACCTCAAAATTATAGGACATAACGAAAACTATAGTGCATATACTCATACAGTCTTGTAGATATTTATTTATATCTTGGTTGAAAATGTTGAAAGAAACGAACTTAAGTCCATCAAGGGCCAAACTTGACAACATTGTTCTGAAACGGTGGCTTTTTTAAACGAACGTTTTTAAGATATCTGAAACAGCCGTGCAAAAATACTTGTTCCAGGGTAATGGCTTAATTTGCTTTTTTTCAGATACAAATTCCCTACAGTGTCTAATTGGGATAGGTTTTTGAACATCTTTATCAATAAATCCGCCTTGCATGATCTCTGTTTGTTTTAAACAGATCAGTGTGATAATGCGTCTATTTTAATAAGATTTTTAAAAAATTGTGATTGTGTTTTTAATAATGTCTCAGCAATTAACAACTGCACCCAGCATTATTTGATCATATTTAAGCAATAAATAAATGTACCCAGCATTCTTTATTAGCAATTAAAGTAAATTGGTCTTTTTTGCATGACACACATGGGTCTACGTTATTGAAATACTGTCGACTGGACATTAAACAGACAGCAATATAATCCAATCAAACCAAGTGATCTAGCAGACCTAACATCATCACAGAGACTTTTGCTGTGTTTACATACATGCATGACTGATGTTTTTTTCCATTCAAGCAGGCAACTCGCTCTTTACTATTCTCTGGTCTAAAAAGGAACATTTTTTTTTACTTTGCTTTAGGATTTTATATTTTCATTTAAGATTGTACATGTTGTATTTCTTAAATTGTTTTGAACTATTTTAATATATATTTAAAACAATAGATGCATGCAAACAAGTTTTAGAACAAAGTTTTAAGACACAAACTTGATTCTCAGCTACGCAAATCGAGCATAGTTCATTTCCACGAGAGAGGATCCTAGACAAAAAACAACAAGAACAATCGAACGGACGGTAGAGAAACTCTCTACAGAACACTCACTGTTACTTATAGCTAACTATTAATTACCACTCGACTGACATAAAAAAGATAATTCAAACTGTCGATTTTAAATCTGACACAACACTTCAAACAATTAATTATTTGGTGGAGTGTCATTACACAAAGCCGATTTACTTGTTCGCTTTAATGCATTAAAATGACAATTAGTTAAAAAATTCAAGTAAGTTATTAATAGTTATGCCAAACACGCTTAAATTCACATATATAACCAAAATATTCAATTCATATCATTTGTGTATGTAATAGAGTTTAAAGCCAGTTTTTTATTTTCAATGAATTCGTGAACTTTATACAAAAACATTACCATAAAATTCAGTATGTGATATTCGTCACACTATCAGAAATTGACGTGTACAGTTAATAGATAGATACTTGTGGTTGAATTTCAGAAAAAGGTTTTACTTTCTTGAGGTATCGATAACCTTGTTTTAATATTTTTATCAGTAATAAAACAGTGGGTTTTTTTTTAATCAGAAATACCACTGCATATCTGAGTATATCTTATTATCTGTGAAATGAACACCCTTAAGACGGTGCTAGTGGAACATCTCCTTCAAGAAATTGGAAGTTTATACATGTAATAGAGATAATCGGAGAAGCGACGTACGTATCTACGTATCATTAAGTTGACCTAAGAAATCTAAAAACGACATAATCATTACCTCCCTTATGCCAGGTGTCTTAATTGATCCGCACTAGATTTGAACATGTATTATAATCATAGATGCATACCCCATAAAAATATACATCTATGGTAATATGCATAGGAACTCTCGTTTATCGTTGTTTATTTATTATTTATTTTATATATTATTATAAATTTTTATATATTTTTTTTTAAATTTTTTATTTTTATCATTAGTATCATTTTATTATTATTATTATTATTATTTGGTGGGGGCGGGTTTAAATATGTAAAATTAAAAAATAGAAAATACATCTTATAATTTAGCGATTCCTCCGTTTAAACTTTTGTTTTAAAAATATTCAACCAGGCTTCCCACCTTTCATTCCGGAGATTTTTTTTTATCAATTTTTTAAAAATTTTCCACTGTTTTAATGAATAAAATTTATTGCAAAGTAACTTACTTTGTTGTGGATTGTGCGTTCATCTGCTAGTTATTTATTACATTTTTGTTGGAATATGGTATCAAAAACCCCACGTATAGTAAACTGGATTGTAAGTACTGAACATTTGTATAGAAGAGGGGTAAAAAAAATAAGTTAAACAGTAGCTACATGTACATTTGTAGATAATTGTCTCTTAGACTGTCCAAATAACCTCTTCCTATGCATCAAAGTGGAATTTGAATAACATCTGGTATGAATTTAATAAAATCTTAAGCACCTATTCGTACATTTGAGAGAGCGATCATTCGATTTTTATGGGGCTAATGAGGTTATTGATATGTTTTTATACTCCCACTCGTAAGAGAGGGGGCTATATTGCAATCACCTTGTCCGTCCGTCCGTCTGTCCGTCCGGTTCAATTTCTCTGCTTCTACTGGATGGATTGGTTTTAAATTTGGTACACAGCTTCAGCTTGATAAGTTATACCATGCCTCCTCTTTCCAGGTCAGTCCATCATCTACTTCTTGTTTTCTGAGCCGACTGAGACTTTTTAGGGTTAAAAAAAATGAAATGTGAAATTTTTGGTAACAGTTTTCTCAGCTTCAACTGGATGGATTTGTTTCAAATTTGGTACACAGCTTCAACATGATGAGTTATACCGTGCCGCCATTTTCCAGATCAGTCCATCATCTACTTCCTGTTTTCCGAGCCGACTTAGACTTTTTAGGGTAAAAAATTTTAAATGTGAATTTTTTCGTAACAGTTTTCTCGACTTCTATGGGATGGATTGGTTTCAAATTTGGTACACAGCTTCAGCATGATTAGTTAAACCGTGCCTTCTCTTTCCAAGTCAGTCAATCATCTACTTCCTGTTTTCAGAGCCGACTTAGACTTTTTATGGGTCAAAAATAGACATTTGGTATATAGCTTTAGCATATGATGAGTCGTACCGTGCCTCCCCTTTACAGGTCAGTCGGTCATCCACTTCCTGTTTTCTGAATGGTCGAGTGGGGGTATGCTTAGCACGACTTCGTGCAACCCCTTGTTCATACAGCTATTTATTATCTGAACAATCAAAGCCTGGATGTTTTGCGAGCTATTTTTGAATTTGAAAATCAAATAAAAAATTTACAGCAAAAAAGACCATTCTGCCTTTTTTTTTTATATCAAAGCGTTGTCCTGCATTTTATTTTCTGATTGTTGTTGGCATACTGCTTTTTTATTTCAAATTTTACCATAACACCCCCCCCCCCCTTTCCAAAACAAAATCAAATGGTCGCTACCTAAGTTACATGTGGTTTATTTCTACCTCAGGCAAATTTTTGACTCATCTTAAACAAATTTCAAATTTTGTATTCAATTTGGCATTTGTATGCCCCGCTTGAAGAAGAAGAGGGTATACTGTTTTAACTATTATTCCTAGATTGCTGATATTTGGAAACAAGCTTTTGATGGCATGGTGTATTGAGAAAACGTTTTTTTTTTATTTATCGGATATTTAATTCCTGTTTATCGAAGACTTTAATTTTTCCGTCACACAAAATTAATTCTGCCCAGCTTTTAATTTACATATAACTTGGCTTGGCAACTATTATCCCTAGGTTGCTGATATTTGGAAAGAAGCTATATGGATATGATGTATTGTGGGATACTTTTTTGATCCATCGGACTTCTTAATAAATTGCAGTTGGAGTCGACATATGTGTTGTAGTGTCATGTTTATTTACTCCATATCCTTTTATCAATAATTCTACTTCCTGTTAACCGAAAATTATTAAAACAAAAAACTGTCGCACATTTCTTTCACTTACATGAAAAATCAGCAACTCCTAGGTTGCTGATAAATGGCAAAAAGCCGGTATTGACATGATGTATTGATACATTTTTGGATCCATCGAACATTTACTTCCTGTTTGTTGTAAACTTGAGGGTCTTTCATTGCACTTTAGGATTGGGTAATTTATTTTCAATCCAGGGACCAATTGAAAAACAGCAAGCAGCGACCACTGGTTACAGTGAAGGCTGCTGGCTGTTTTCCATTGTGGATGTTTTAAATTTACGTTTATATTGTAGGTTGTGTCGCGTACACTTATTCCACATCTCATTTTCTTCTATTGATATTAAACGCATTGCATACTTGTAGTAGTTGTGAAAGCGGGAGTATTACTGGTGAGCATTGGGTCACAGATTTCTTGTTTCTTTTGTTTCATCGTTCTATGTTCTTTATATATAGTGTTTGGCTTTTTTCTTTTTGGTTACAGTGGAAATGATGAGACAAACATTGCGTCAGTCGTAGCAAATGTTTTAGTTTGTATGTTTGTTGCAACTTTCATTCATTGTATTACCATCTACCTCAGATATAATCATATTGATGGATACACCACTGAACAAAACTGAGGCAAAAACGGAAGTTTTAACAAATACAAGTTTACATGACCACAGCAAAAGTCTTTTAATCTGTTACAAAATCATGCTGAAAGGGGTTTTACAACAACTGTGCGAATCGTTTAGGCCCCCCTTCCTCTTAATTTCATCTATTAAAATATAGAAATGTTGGGTATAATTTATGTTTTTTAATCCCTGGGTCCAACAGAGTTGGGGAGGGGATATAGCGTTTGGTTTGTTCGTTCATACGTTCGTTCGTTCAAACGTTCGTACGTTCGTTCGTTCGTACGTATGAACGTAATGGTATTTGTTTGGTCAATAACTTGGTAACTAAACATCATAGAGGGATGATATTTTGGTAAGTGGGTACATCTTTGATGGTAATCAGAATCAGTACCATATTAGGTGGCCTTGTCCTATATTTCCGCATGAATGGTTCCGGTTAAAGTTTTGGTTAAGGTCCATATCCCAGCAACTGCAAGTGATAGAGCGATGACATTGGGTCAGTGGGTACATTTTGGACAGTAACCAACATCCGTACCAAAATTGGGTCACCTTGACCTACAATTTCCGCACGAACGACTCTGGATTAAGTTTTGGTTTAGGTCTAAATCTTAGCAACTGCAAGTGGTAGAGAAATGATTGTTGGGTCAGTGTGAACATCTTGGAAATTAACCAACATCCGTACCCAAATAAGGTCACCTTAACCTACATTTTTCAGATGAATGATTCAGGTTAAAGTTTTGGTTTTTTTTTGAAAAAAAATATTTTTTGAAGGCATTGCGACATTATTTGCATTATTTTATGTAGCTGAAATATCCTTCTTCAGAATATTTTTTTCTTATTTCTTATCCACTGCTGCCAAATTTTTTTTCTGTCAAAAATAATTTCCAGAATATTTTCGGGGGAAAAACCAAGCCCCCCCTTTCAAGCTAAATGGTCGGCTGTTTTTTTTAATAGCCCAAGCGCGTCATACATTTGTATTGGGAGTGCATTGGTTTTAATGATTGGTATTGTCAATCTTTTGGATAAATCGCATCTAATGAATCTTTGATAGATGAATAAAGGTAATAGCAAAATTACCGTGCTTGGAGGATCAATATCATTGTCCAAGAGAAAAGACGAAACAAGGTAAAAATACCATAAAAACTTTTGCAATGGTCCTGGCTTGATACATAAATTTTGAAAGGGGGTCTGCCTATTGTCTACTGATTAAAAGAGGATTGATGCTAGGCCATTTTTGCCAAAAATCTGCACAAAAATACTATAATATTTTCAAAGGATAGGGTGTGTTTCGACACCCCCCCCCGACGAAACATCCTGTTTCTGGATCTGCCACAGCAGAAACTTTAAGGTTAGTGAGGACACCTGTCATGTGACCAATAACAGCTAAAAATGCAAAAAACAAGCGCAAATGTCACAAATACCTTGAAACTTGTGTTAAATAGTTTCATTAAATAAAACTTAATCAAAATAAATTAATTTAAATTCAAATAAAACAACAATTCCTTCATAAATAAAATTTTCAAATAAAACAAGGGAGATAATCCACTTAAAAAATGACCAAAAAATTACAAAGATTTGTATTGTAGACAGAAAAGTAAGCTGGTGACCCCCAGTTTTTAATGTTTTATTTCAAAATATATTGTATTTCATTGATTTTTATCAAATAAAAAAAGAAATTAAATTCGCGGATTTTTTCTGCGACAAGATTTTATGCTAATTATTTAGCCTTTCCTATATAATCTATAGTAATTTGGGAAAACTTTGAGCCTTAATTTTGTGAAAACAAGCCTGGAAAGGGGGTCCAATATTTTTACACAAGATAAAGTATATACCTAATACTAATATATCAAAAAATTGGACATTTTGAATTCGGCATTATTTTTGGGGTAAGGTGTCCTCACTAACCTTAAATATATATAAATGTTCCCGATTAAAATTTTTGACATGAATTTACGATTTGAATTGAATTTTTATTTGAACACGTGTGTAAAATAGGGATACAAAACATCGACGGAATTCGGATTGGATGCTTTACAAAAAGCCAATCGACGAAAAACTGCTTTAGTAAGATTTTTACTTGTAGGTAATAAAATGATGAATCTTCGAGGGCGGTAAATATGATTTGTTTTTGTACTGCACATTATTGCCCTACACCCTCTTTAACAGATGGGATCGGAGATGTTAACGGATGATGTAGTTTTGATAAAAAAGTAGAAAAAGTCCAATATTCTGGGAAAACTCCGAAATTACTAAAAGTATAAACCGAAAACAAAATATTTGCTTGGACCTCCCCCTTTTTTCTTCCTTCTATGATACATTAATTCAAGTTTGAAAAAAATAAATCTTTTCGTGAGCAGTGTTCACAGTTTAGCCATATAAGGTATTATAATTAAAAGGGAGATAACAAGAATTTATGCCCGACTAATTGACATTAGAACGTAACAGGTAAACGGTTTTATGTCAACATTACTCACGATACGGCTCTTGTCCGATTATCTCTACTAGGACCTAAATCTAAATCCAAATGTAGACATTTATCACCGGTGTCGTTAGATTTGCTCATAGGCGAGCGGCGGATATCGAAAAAGTCGTCTAATTAATAAGTTTAAATTACACAAAAACCTCATGAGATTTTTTGAACTCAAATAAAAGGTTGATTCTTCTATTTCATGGATATATATGTTTGACAAGTCGAATATGGTCAGAAGATATCAAAAAAATTTGTTTTGTACATGTACCCTATGAAAATCTTTAACGGCTTGATTTTTGAAATTATTTTTTTACCTAAAAAACACACACGAAAAAAAATTGTAAATCACACCATGAAATATTTTGCTCAATTCTTTGTTTGCAATTGAAATTTTCAAAAACAATAATAGTTTTCTACAATTTTTATCGAATTAAAAATCAAGAATAAAAGTAGCAAAAATAAACGTTAATTTTAACTTTTGCAACATTAATTGTCATTAAAATCAAACAAATTGTATACTTAGATCAAGAAAATGTTGTAAGGCTACTTTTTAGTTAAAACTGCATACTTCTGACGAATGATAATAAAGTTATACTTAATTGAATATGTAAGATTTTGAGAAAAGTGACTGCAGATGACTCGGAAAACTGTCGGAGTGTCCCGTACTTACATTTTAACTATAATCTGATTGAATAGTAATTGTAAGAATTTTCATTTTTTTGGTGTAATTATGAAGAATATGTGCTAGTTTTGGGTTTGTGTGAACACACGAAATTTATTATTTGGTCTTTGCTTGTATTTTTAACCTGCGATGTTTGATAAAAGCAAAGTTTTAAAAATTTGTGAAAGGTTTACTTGACTTTTGAGGTGCGTTTGATATGTTGAACTGAATAAAAATTCGATTGCAGAAAAACAATAAATTAATGCCGTATATTTTGGCGAAAATATTTGAAATTATGTTACTAGACTATCTATTTGAAACTAAAAGTATAAACTGTGCACGTAAGCATCCAGGAGCAAATCAAGAAATTTTCGAAAAAAAGGGGGAGGGCTCTACATAAAGCATTGTTGTTGAAGATGTTCATGACAGTTTTGCCTGAAATTTATAAGATTTTTTTTTTAACATTTTGTCACTAGCGACATTAAGGGGCTCCGGGAACACCTCACCTGCTGGAGCCGTCATTGTACAATGATTTAGTCGTCTTTTGAACCTATGACTTCACGCTTAAAAATGTCTAATCTTTGAGCTGAAATTGCACAATGTTCTGACCATTTTAGAGGCGTCAAACTGCTATGTTCTGAAAGCCAAAACTCTTATATTTCTATTAAGTCCAAAATATCGCCAAAGGTTTGTTATTAAGTTATAAAACTTAAAAGTTTTTAAAACCTCTATTCGCCACTTAACTCTTGATCTAAGTAGTCCATTGACGTGTCTATCAATGGACTGCTTTCGTCTATCCAACAACATCTCGGGATTCATCACATTCGCACTAAATTGTATTCTATTCCTCTTTCTAAACTTCACACACTATACAAAGAATGTCTCGAAAATCCAGTGACTGATTTTAAATCCAACCTGTACCGACTTACAGCCATTGTTCTTGACATTGGATACAACCGATTATTCAAACCAGTCGGTGTTCCACACGAAAACAACAAGGAAAATCGGGGAAAATACACGTTTGATATATGATATCCTTCATCTTACAGAAGAGAGGGATATACCAGGCATTCTCCTCCTCATTGACTTTGAAAAAGCATTTGATTCTATATCCTGGACATTTATAAATCAAGTATTATCATTCTTCAATTTTGGCGATTCGATCAAACGCTGGGTTATAACATTCTACAAAAATATAAAATCCGCGATTACTCAAAACTGTCATTTATCAGATTTCTTTGAGATTCAAAGAGGGTGTAGACAGGGGGATCCTCTTTCACCTTATGTATTCCTTTTATGCGCAGAAATACTTGGTATAATGATACGTAACAATAGAGAAATTAAGGGTATCACTGTTGATGACACAGAATATTTGATATCCCAATATGCAGATGACACCTCCTTAATATTAGATGGCTCTCCTGTTTCATTAGATGCATCTCTCCGTACTCTCAGCAAATTTGCAGATTTATCAGGACTTTAGGTTAATCTTGAAAAGACCAAAGTAATTTGGATAGGAAAAAAAAGGTATAGCACTGATACTATGTGTATAAAGCATGGCCTGGAATGGGGTTCCAGTAAATTCACATTATTGGGTATACATTTCTCGGTGGATTTGTCCGAATTAGAACGGCTAAATTACGAACAAAAATTAAAAGATATAGACAATACTCTCAAAAAATGGTCAAAGCAAATCCTTTCTCCTATAGGTAAAATCACAATTATAAAATCCTTACTGATTTCCAAATTAAATCATCTTTTCTTAGCAATTCCCGGACCAAGCGAAAACTTTACTAAAAAACTTACAAACATATTATATGCATATATATGGGAAGGAAAACCAGACAAAATTAAGAGAGATACTTTATGTCAAACCTATACATTTGGTGGGCTAAAAATGATCAATATTGAAGCATATATTAAAGGCCTAAAATTAACATGGATCCGTAGATTATTGAAAAATGACTCTAAGCTAGTTAAATTATTCTTCTCCCAAGTGGATGTAGAACCAAATTATTTTATATACACTGGTAATATTAAAAGAGCAACAAACCCATTTTGGAGTGAGATTATAAATGCCTGTAATGAACTAGAAAACAAACGTAATAACATCAGTAACATAACAAACGATACTATTTGGAACAACGATCGAATTAAGATTGACAATCGCAAAATATTCTACAAGAATTGGACAAAAGACGGAATTTGGACGATAAATGACTTACTTACGAACGATGGAAAACTTATGTCCTTTCAACAATTTTGCGAGATATATAATGTCAACACAAACTTCCTCACATACCAAGGTATAATATCTGCCATTAGAAATTTTTTTAGAAAAAAGAAGATACAGGAACATTCCTTGCAAAAGATAAAGGGACCAATACTACCAAATAGAATAAGTATATTTTTAAAATCTCAAAAAGGCTCCAAAGATATGTACGAAGTATTGATAAATAAAATAGAAAACAATAAACATGAAGAGAAATGGGACACTTCTTTGAATAAAACACATAAATGGGCAAAAATTAACTCCATGACATTTTCTTTCACCAAAAGTTCCAAATTACAATGGTTTCAATACCGAATTATTCATAGAGTTTTAGGTACAAACGAATTACTTCATAAGATGAATATGCGACAAAATCCAGATTGCGTTTTCTGTAAGGAAGAATCTGAATCTATTGAACACTTGTTCTGGACTTGTCCCAAGATTTCTGAGGTATGGGATGAGTTAAACCGGTGGATATATAGGGAAACAGAAATTGAACTCCCACTTAATTTAGAAATAGTTTTATTCGGCATTTTAGATAAAAACGATAAAAACTATATTCGGAACCTAATAATAATACTGGCAAAGTTTTACATCTACCGATGTAAACTGAATGAAGATCAAGTTAATATAATAGCACTTAGAAGTTATTTGAAAGAGAATCTTAACTTTGAGAAAACAATATTTCAAAAGAATAATCCTCCACAAAAATTCTTAAATTACTGGAACCCCTGGATGGCATTATTTTAGGAGTACTACTATACTTTCCACAACCTGCGACCAAAGTAAATATTTACAACTCACTTCTTAATCGTGGAATCACAGAAATCTGCAAAATTACTTTCCAAGTACATTAATTTTTCCTGTTTAAATATCATTGTAACAAAATGCAAATGAAATCAGCTTTCAAATGTGCCGGCAGTACTATAGGGGTTTTGATTTGGGTATTTACATTTTTTTTTTTTTTTTTTTTTTTGTGTCTTTTTTCTTCTTTTTCCTTTTTTTTTGTTTGTTGTTTTCTTTTTATGTGTCAATATTATATCATCATCATATTCAAATTGTACATTTATAGTTGGAGTGTACCTTTCTACTAACAAGTACTAACACTAACTACTCCAAAATGCAATACCTCAAAATATTATACCATTATACTAACATTAACGGGGCCGGGATAAGGTACCGGTATTCGATGTTTTTCATACTAACAAATGTACTTTTTGAAATAAAAATGAAAAAATTAAAAAAAAAAAACAAGGAAAATCGCTCTTTCATTTCTCTTCCATTTTTAAACAAAGGTTTGGATTCCATAATTTTAGGAAACATTTTACACCATAAATCTGTTACAGAACATATCCCTTCTTATTTCAAAGACACAAGTGTTCCTGTCATTTCTTATTCCTATACTTCCACCATTGCACCTAAGGTATTTAACTACAAACAAGTTTTGCGGGATTACAAAATCAACGACCTCAAAGCAAAACCACCAGACTGTTCTTGTGACAAATCCCCATTCAAATATAGTCCCTCTGGCCACGTCATTACCGGGGACCTCAACATAGTGGAAAATGACCAACTCCGCGATGTTTTGGCCAAAGGACCAATATATCGTGGGCCTAGAGCAATCAACTGGAACCATAATTTCAAAACAATTATGGATTCAGTTGAAGACTATGCCAGAAAATGGGCAAAAAAAGAACATGAAAAGGAAAGCGACGTTCTTTCTGAGTGGGTAAAGTCTGTGAGGTCGTTGGTTTTGAAAAGGATTAACTCTTTGAAAGGCTCGATGAGCACCAAGGCAACATCTATTTTCAACAACCCTGATGTTGCGAAGACATTGTCCACCTTACATGACAAATATGTTGTCGTACCTGCTGATAAAGCGCCTAACAACATCATTTTCGTATGCAAAAGACACTATATTGATTGTTTAACAGCTGAATTAGGGGTTGGTTGTACTAGCAAAAGCACCACATATACAGCAACAACACTGTCAAAGGAGGAAATAATCAACAATCATAATTCTGTCATTTCTTCCTTTGGCATTTCTGTTGACAAAAAGAACGATGACGTTCCATCCTTGTATTGGATTCCAAAGTTACATAAAACTCCATACAAGCAACGATTTATTGCTGGGTCATCCAAATGTACAACTAAGCCTCTTTCAGTGTTGTTAACATCAATATTGACGGCAATAAAATCAAGCATTCAAAAGTATTTCGATTGTTGTTACTCTAGAAATGGCGTCAATCAAATGTGGATTCTCAAAAATTCTAAAGAACTGATGGAAAATCTCCATTCTAAGTCATTTTCATCATGTAATAGCATTAAAACGTTTGATTTCTCTACATTATATACTTCAATTCCACATTCACAACTAAAATCTCGTTTGGCACAGCTGATTAAACGTAGCTTTATCAAAAAGAACGGAAAACGCAGGTACAAGTATTTGGTAGTCGGTTATAAAAAAGACTTACTTTGTCATCCAAGAGTCTAGCAAGAAAACAAATTTACAGGAGATCAAATAATAGAAATGCTCAACTTTCTAATCGACAACATATTTGTACAGTTTGGTGGACGTGTTTTTCAGCAAACAATAGGTATCCCAATGGGCACAAATTGTGCACCATTGCTTGCCGATTTGTTTCTTCATTCATATGAAGCGGACTTCTTACAATCACTTCTAGACAAAAAGGACCGCAAACTTGCTTTATCATTCAATTTCACATTTCGTTATATTGATGATGTCCTTTCACTAAACAATCCTCGATTTGGTGACTATTTACATCTCATATATCCGAAGGAACTGGAGATAAAGGACACTACAGATTCTAGTAGGTCCGCTTCATATCTGGATCTATTTCTCGAAATTGACACACAAGGAAGGCTTTGTACAAGGCTCTATGACAAACGTGATGACTTCAACTTTCCAATAGTTAACTTTCCCTTTCTGTGTAGCAACATTCCGTCCGCTCCAGCATATGGAGTTTACGTATCACCATTGATTCGCTATTCCAGAGCATGTGGGGAGTACAACGACTTCCTTGATAGAGCCACACGGCTGACAAGCAAATTGTTAACACAGGGGTACGTTGCTCGCAGGTTGTTGTCATCACTCAAGAAATTTTACGGACGACATCATGTGCTTGTATAAAAATACGGGATTTCTATCTCTCAGATGAGCACAGATGTTGGTTTGACATAGAGTTTTGTAATGTCATCCTTTCCGGATTTGACCAACACTTAATCGATCTTTGGCAACACGACGGGTGTGCTATAGCAAGCAGGAACTGAGCTTACTCTTCCGGAGCACCTGAGTTCACTCTCGTTTCGACTTGAGTTCGCGTTGCTGAATGTGGTTTTGTTGTTATGTGTGTTTGTGTTTTATGTTGTTATGTGGTTTGTTTTGTTGTGATGATTTTTGTCTGCCGGTTTTGTTTTTGTCTTTACGGTTTTATGATACTGATTACCCCTTTGGTACACCTTTGCTTCTTATGTGTTTTTAGTTAGTTTTTCGATGATTTTCTTTCTTTTTTTCTGTGCAAAGTTATTGTTCTCTACCTAACTAGTTGGATTTAAGATATTGTTGTTGGTTTTTGATTCCTATTCCGTTTTAAACATGTTAATGGTAACTCAGTACACTTTTTATTAAAAACCTAATATTCTGGTATAATCCACAAATGTGGTGTTTTTGGGTCAATGAACACATTTGAACCATTTATTTTTGTCACAAACGAAAGATAAGATAATGTTTTACAAATATAGGAAAAAAGTGAGTGAAAATGTGAATTCTTTTTTTTTCGCAATTCAAACTTTTATACACAAATATCAAAATAATTTGACCCTTTTCTAAAAATAGAAAAATTGACGTAATAAATTTCTTCAAGAAGACCAATAGTGAATGCTTTATATTCACTTATTTATGTAAGTAATATTTTGTCTTTATTTTCTAACTTTTACCCACATTTTGTAACATTTAAGTTGCCTTAATGTTTGCAGACTCAAACTTTTAGATTTTGGGTAGTGACTTTTGACCTTTAATTTTTTCACGTTCTGACCAGATTCCAAATGGCAAACATCAATATTATTAAAGCTGAAATATTAAACTATCAATATAGTTAAAAATATCCCACGAGGTTTTGGTAATTTAAATTTTTTCAAGACCCTTTCCGCCGCTCGCCTATCAAGGTTAAATCGGAAGAATAGATATCTGTAATAAAATTAGAAAATGAAGAATTGTTTAGTGCTAGAATTTCGTCCAAAAGTATTAAAAGTTCCGGTAAGGTTCTGTTTGTTTTAGGTCCTTTTGTAATTGAGCCATAATTTGTTATCCATAACAGTATAGGAAAAGGTGAGCTTTAAGTGGCGCACAAATAAGTCCCAATGTGAATACCAATGATTTGGTGATAAATTTGTTAACCAAAAAGTATGTAAATGATAATTAACAAACGATTAAGTGCAGCAATAGTTTTTTCATCAGTCCAGCTAATGTAATCTTTTTGAGTCTCATTACTAAAATAAAAGATTCATTAAATAATTTAAATGTCGTAGTGACTTCTTGCCCTGACTGTGAGAATGCAGAGTGAATGATTTACGTGTGTATGTGTGTTTGTATGTGTGTGTGATATTTAGAATTAATATATGTTTCATTCTATCTCTTGTTGCATGCTCTTTACTTGTATTGTATTATATATCTCTAGGGAGAAGACTTCATAAGTTGGCAAAACTTGTGTCTGATCCATTTTGTACTCTTTTGAGCAAATAAAATTGTTATAAACTAATCTTGCCCTGACGTATGTCTTTCGGCCTCTGGCGTAAAACAGAGAAAATAAACTAAATTAAAACGATGTTTATTGTTGAACCAGCAATCTTAAAATGTGCCAAACAAACATAAATTTCTGTCACCAAGGTTTGGTCACATGATAGCTGGTCGCTCTGTTTCCGCCAATCAAATTTAGGTCAAGCTTGGATACCGTGGCCTAAAAGATTAACTGAAAGTAAAGCTTGGAGATTTAACAATCGACAAACAAAATTTTGAATAATGAAATTTTACCTTTAACTGACACTGATTAATCCAAGCTAACTTGAGTTAAATAAATTATTGATTTGAA
Organism: Arcuatula senhousia; assembly: GCA_963971305.1. Taxonomy (NCBI): domain Eukaryota; kingdom Metazoa; phylum Mollusca; class Bivalvia; order Mytilida; family Mytilidae; genus Arcuatula; species Arcuatula senhousia. Next base: position 18,694 of record CAXARO010000036.1, on the reverse strand, counting down.
ATTAAAAAGAAAAACAATTAAAAATATTTAAAAATAAACGATCAAAGTAAAAATTAAATGAACGAAATTTGCAAAAATAAAATAATATAATTTTCATATTTTATTTGACCTGTTTCATTAAAATTTTGAATTTATCAATTCAAACTTTTACTATAACAAAAAGTGTGAATTGATAAATTCAAAATTTTAATAAAACAATTTGAATAAAAAAGATCGTAGACCAGCCCTCTCAATTAACCTCACGTTCCGTTATATTGATGATGTCATTTCACTGAACAATTCTCGATTTGGTTTCTTTTTCCATCTAATATATCTCTAGGAACTTGAGATAAAGGACGTAAAGGATCATAGGAAATCTGCTAAATACATGTATTTAGATCTACAAATTTAGTTTCACTCTCAAGGAAGACTTTCAACAAAGCTCTGTGACAAACATGATGACTTCAACTTTCCAATCGTCAACTTTCCCTTCTTGTGTAGCAACATTCCGTCCACTCCAGCTTATGGAAATTTCGTATCACAGTTGATTCGTCACTACAGAGCTTGCGGTAATTACATCGATTTCCTTGGCGTCACGTTTGACACAGAAATTGCTAACACAGGGTTATGTTGCTCATCGGTTGCTGTCTTCACTCAGGAAATTTTACAGTAAACAGACACTGTGCACTCGAAGACAAATATGGGATTTCTATCTCTAAAATGAGTGCAGATGTTGGTTGATCGTTTTTTTTGTGTCTTCCTTTACCGTATTTGACACATTGAAATGGAAATATGCAGCGCGACTGGTGCGCTATAGCAGACAGGAACCGGATATTTTTCCGGAGCACCTGAGTTCACTTTCATTACAACTAAATTTTGCGTTATGATAAATGGTGTTGCGCACAGCTCTGTAAGGTAATTGATATAATATAGAATGGATATGGTGAGCTGCAAAGTTAGAAAGGGGTTTCCGTGTGCCAACAGTGATGAAAATCATCTTTTTAAAGCCGTTGACACCGGAAAATCCAGCATGGGGTTGAGCTGGAATCGAACCCATACTCTGTCATCTATGGCAACTTCGCCTGCACTGTGTCCAGCGCCCTAGACCACTAGACCACCTAGGCTAGATTAAAATCTAGCTTTCGGTTGCCTAGTTAAGCCTCCTCGTAGACAATCTAAGGTTGTAACACAGTACACGATGAACATTAGGTGGGTAGGGAGAGAAAGATAGAGAATTGGTCGCAACTGGTATAGTAATGTAAGTATATATATGATAAATGGTGTTGCGCACAGCTCTGTAAGGTAATTTATATAATATAGAATGGATATGGTGAGCTGCAAAGTTAGAAAGGGGTTTCCGTGTGCCAACAGTGATGAAAATCATCTTTTTAAAGCCGTTGACACCGGAAAATCCAGCATGGGGTTGAGCTGGAATCTAACCCATACTCTGTCATCTATGGCAACTTCGCCTGCACTGTGTCCAGCGCCCTAGACCACTAGACCACCTAGGCTAGATTAAAATCTAGCTTTCGGTTGCCTAGTTAAGCCTCCTCGTAGACAATCTAAGGTTGTAACACAGTACACGATGAACTTTAGGTGGGTAGGGAGAGAAAGATAGAGTATTGGTCGCAACTGGTATAGTAATGTAAGTATATATATGATAAATGGTGTTGCGCACAGCTCTGTAAGGTAATTGATATAATATAGAATGGATATGGTGAGCTGCAAAGTTAGAAAGGGGTTTCCGTGTGCCAACAGTGATGAAAATCATCTTTTTAAAGCCGTTGACACCGGAAAGTCCAGCATGGGGTTGAGCTGGAATCGAACCCATACTCTGTCATCTATGGCAGCTTCGCCTGCACTGTGTCCAGCGCCCTAGACCACTAGACCACCTAGGCTAGATTAAAATCTAGCTTTCGGTTGCCTAGTTAAGCCTCCTCGTAGACAATCTAAGGTTGTAACACAGTACACGATGAACATTAGGTGGGTAGGGAGAGAAAGATAGAGAATTGGTCGCAACTGGTATAGTAATGTAAGTATATATATGATAAATGGTGTTGCGCACAGCTCTGTAAGGTAATTGATATAATATAGAATGGATATGGTGAGCTGCAAAGTTAGAAAGGGGTTTCCGTGTGCCAACAGTGATGAAAATCATCTTTTTAAAGCCGTTGACACCGGAAAGTCCAGCATGGGGTTGAGCTGGAATCGAACCCATACTCTGTCATCTATGGCAACTTCGCCTGCACTGTGTCCAGCGCCCTAGACCACTAGACCACCTAGGCTTGATTAAAATCTAGCTTTCGGTTGCCTAGTTAAGCCTCCTCGTAGACAATCTAAGGTTGTAACACAGTACACGATGAACATTAGGTGGGTAGGGAGAGAAAGATAGAGAATTGGTCGCAACTGGTATATGGTCGAAGGACAGATTCTCTATCTTTCTCTCCCTACCCACCTAATGTTCATCGTGTACTGTGTTACAACCTTAGATTGTCTACGAGGAGGCTTAACTAGGCAACCGAAAGCTAGATTTTAATCTAGCCTAGGTGGTCTAGTGGTCTAGGGCGCTGAACACAGTGCAGGCGAAGTTGCCATAGATGACAGAGTATGGGTTCGATTCCAGCTCAACCCCATGCTGGATTTTCCGGTGTCAACGGCTTTAAAAAGATGATTTTCATCACTGTTGGCACACGGAAACCCCTTTCTAACTTTGCAGCTCACCATATCCATTCTATATTATATAAATTTTGCGTTGTTGTTGCATTGATATTCAGTGGTTTTTGTTTTGCCGTGTTTTATTTGGGTGAAATTTTCAAATGAAAAAAAAAAGTAAATAATTTTCTACTTTTATAATGTTTAAAATAACTATTACCACGGAGATGAGATAAAAACAAAATATGCAATCTTAAAAGCATTCCTAAATGCAATTTTTGACAATGAAATATGAAGAAATGTCAACTACATAACAATTTAAAATTTTGTATAACTTGGTTAAAAACGTTCAAAACATATCAATAACAGCTCCAAATAATTCTAATAGGTATATTAATATTAGTAATTAAATTCAAGCCTCTTATATTGTTTAATTAAAAACAAATTAAAATAATCGATAGTTATGTAGTGGACATTGAAATCACGTAGTTGACAAAAATGTTATGTAGTTGAAAAAAATGCATTCCTTGCAAGTCTTACTAAACAATTGATATACTACTAACGACACAAAAGACACTTTACACCCCTAACTATGACAAAACAAAAGCCAAATGTTCTATAAACAGACTAAAGCTTCAGTTTGTCAACTACATAACGATGCCGTTGTTATGTAGCTGACCGTTTTGTAGTGGACTTATTTGAAGATATATTGTATTTATCTCGCCACTTATACGTCTATGGTTAATATGGAGTAGGCATTTCCTAAATGCGAGCATAGCTAAAAGGGACTACGTTTTTTGTTCTAAATGTCGACATTCAGGGCCATCGCTAACATTTAATTTCCAATATTTCCATTTGCTTATTTTGGGGCGAGATGGTATGGGGCGATTAAGCTTCGAGACACGTTAGTTTCGTACGTGCATATAACCAAGACGAAACGAGCAGCTAATGTGTATTTATTATTTTAAGAATATTATTTTCTTGTAAAATGCGCAATTTATTATTTTTTTAAGCATTATTTCTTTTCTTGTAAATTATTTTAATATTCACTCCGGTCCTGTAAAAATAATAACCCTTTCCGGACCATAAAAAATCTAAATCAGCATTAGCAAATTTCTCGCGGAAACAAATACCGTAGAGCTCTCCGCTCGAGCGGGCACTTCGTGCCCGCTTGCGAGCTATGCTCGCTATAATTCTTTTCCAATAGAAAGTACATTATAATATACATATTTTATAAGAAAGGGAAAATTCTAAGCTATTTCGATGACAGCAAAAAGTATTGTCACCGAGTGGACATGTTAAAAATACGCAATTTGAAGTACATACCTTCATATTAATAAAAATCCTGGCAATGATTTTAATCGACAGCGTGGAACGCCATTACGTAGATGGGATGTATTATTAGTGATTGAGTACTTCCTAAGTAATAGGATAACAAGTTGTTTATAGGCAGCCAACATTGAAATCGTTATGTAGTTGACAAAATGTTTTGGACAAAAAAGCAAGCTTTCTCAAATTTAACAAAGAAGAGGCAGCAAATGTTTTGTAGTTTTAAAACATACACAAGTACATAATCTTTGCCTGAATTGCATTTCCATATGTGTTAGATGTTTCATCTCTGTAAAATTAGGGCTTGAATCTATAAATTTTGGGTTTTTGACATGTACATTATACAACAATTGGCCACCTTTCACTTCCTATATTTTTATTTGATGCATGAAATGTGTCAAGAAAGCACTGGAAATCCACAATAGGACTTGTATACAATGTTTTGTTTGATGGGAAAGTCACTAAAATTATTTTTCTTCAAATAAAGTGCATTGGACAAAACACTTGGCAAATTTTGAAAATCACCCATATGTTGTCTGTTTTTTCGTCCTATTCTTGTTTGTGTTTGCTTGTTTTGTCTCTTCCCTTTCGGATTTGAGCATTTGGTACCTCTGCTTCATTCATTATAGGATTGAACACCTATTTTCGGTCGTTCATGCATGTATGAACGGATCTTGGAGCTCACAAACTGAATGAATGGCCGAAGGCCGTTCATGTTACAGTTTGTGAGTGAAGAGATCCGTTCATACATGCATGAACGACCGAAAATAGGTGTTCAATCCTTATAATTCTTCAAATTTATACCTTTAAAAAAATAATAATAATAATAAATTCGGAAACAATTCGTTATTTAGGACGACGTCATCGCCACCATATTTGTTTACATTGGAAACGAGGCAGAGGCGTTCATGAAAGTATGAACGGATCTGGCAATGACGTTTCGACCAATCAGAAATGAGTATACGCATGAACGCATGTCTGATAAGAATTATAACCTCATTAAAATGGCTCGTGCAACAGGAAATAGATAAACAACAGACCTAAAATGCATCCTATAAAATGCGAACCTACCTGAAACTGCATCCTGAATATCGATAGGCTACAAATAAAAAGTAGCCTAGGAATTTGTTATGAGAACAAAATGCGTGACAGACGGACACCATCCAAAAATCAATTGTAGTGCAAAGATCATGTTTTACTTTATAAAGAACAAAAAATATGTGCTTCAGTTTTTCATTTCGAAAGCATAAGTTGACATGAATTTAAATAAGTTATAATTTTAAATCGTTATTGTGAAATCGTTAAATTGAAAACCTATTATGCGTCTTATTCTTGGAAGACACAATTTTTTAAAGATATATTTGGAAAGTGCAGAAAAAATAAAAATTTCGAGAAAGACATGAAAGATAAGATTTTGATTTATTGTTGAATTATTATTATTATGGAATTACAATCTTCGATCATCTCTTTCCTTGATTAATAACCGTAAAAGTAACAATCATCTAGATAAATGGAAACTCCAGAGAATCACTGTACTTATATTTTAACTTACAATTTACAAGCTATATAAATCCAAATTATACATATTTGAAAATTATCTATATCCACATGACCAAGGCGTGAACGACTTGCTTTCACACAATTACCCTACTTACTCAGTTACTGGTGCATTCTTGTTGTTGCTGCTAATTCTTTATGTGTTTTCCTTCATTGCTACATCTATTTTTGTATGTTATATTTACACATATTAAAGGTTTATTTATTTTAGATTAAAATAAATTTTTGGTAAACTGGCAAACTGGCAAAAGAAAGATAACGCTACTTAAATTTATATCTGTCACTGCTAGTTGTTAATCTTGAATTAGATTGACGTCATCTTTAGCAAATAAGTCATGTTTGTAAATGTTCTGTTCAATTTTTGAAGCAACTTAAATATATATGCAGAATTTTTAGTTTTAATTATGTTTAACAATAAAAGTGTTTACAATTAGTTATTTATATGTGAATGCTTTATGTTTTTTATCGGCTTTTATTGACCCCATCTTTGATGGGCTGTATAGATGTTATGTTTTACAAATTGGTTATTTATATGTGAATGTATATATGTTTTTATCATTATATTATTTATCGTCATTTAAGGAATGACATGCTTTCATTGACCCCATCTTTGATGGGCTGGTTGTTTAAAATGTATAGATGCTATGTTTTACAAATTGGTTATTTATATGTGAATGTATATATGTTTTTATCCTTATATTATTTATCGTCATTTAAGGAATAAATGACATTTTCAATTCAATCTGCATTTTACTAACTGCCCATCAAACAAAGCTCAGCCTGTGTTAACAAAAATTCTATTATTAACGGTCTTGCTCAATTTAATAATGATTTTAACAGTTAAAGTAAACCATCCTTGCTTTGCCTAAAATAAATGTGTTTTGTTATTTATCCATAGAAAATGGCAGATACTTAAAAATCCCTAGAGAGCAAACACTATGTGTTTCTTGCAATGTGGTAGAGGACGAGGCTCCTTTTCTCCTATAATATGATTAAGGCCCTGCCTTTTTAGCGAGCATCGAAAATCTATATACCTTTTATGCTCGACCGGCTAAGTTTAAAGTAAAGAGGGAACTTTTAAAAAAGGAATTACATAGTAGCAAAGTCTTAACCCCACCCAACCCAAATCATATGCACTTGAGAATGTTGTTGTTAAAATATCTGAGATCAATAACTTCCTATCAAAAATTCAATTATTTGTGCAAATAATAAATCCTGTAACATTCTGGGACGACATTAAGCGGGGACGAAATTATCCATTTCATGGATTACGTGACGTCATTTCCTTGTCAGAGTATTTCGCGCTTCTTCAGTAGACCAAAACAACATTCAGATTCTGTCAGGTTTTGTGAGATTTTCTGAGTATCAGTATTTTATTTGAAGCATTGGTAATAGAAGGTACATTAAGAAACCTGGCGGAAATAAACGGTAAAGTAAAAATATCATGCGGGACTGAGGAAAGTGAGTGAAACCCCACAGGATGGGACTCTTCTTTCATTTTCAGGTAAGAACCTTTTATTTATTATTATGAGTAGGTTTTATTCAGTAAATTTATGTATTTCTTTTTATACTGCAATCGGTCTATTTGAGCAGTCAAATTACAGTGACTGTATATCGATATGTGATATACGGTCAGTGACAGTATATCACTTTTAGTACACGCCTCCTTTCCGAGGCATGCTGTAAAACAAGGTCGAATATAGTATGGTACAAATATTTAGAAAAGAAGAATTTTATTGGTTATATTGGCTAATGACCGATAGTGTGGTATTCAAGCATGAAGATTCCGCCACACAAGCCCCTTTATAAGGGATACCTTATTATATTATTTTTTTACGGAACTTGATAATTTGTAAATCACACAATTAGCAGTACAACCTCTATACATACACAGTGTTTGGGTTTTTTTTGTGCATTCTAGGACACATCAGCTACATTAAAGAATGAAATCAAAACTAATAAATATGTATAAATAAAAGAAACCTTTCGTATGAGTGGGAAAATGAATATTGGTATTAGTGAGCACAGATCGAAAGCGGGTTATTGGCTCTAGCAGAGATCTCTACGAATTTGTTCCTAATGCTGTTAAAGAATTTTCATGGTTCGGAATGACGATTAAAACCACATAAATCATCAATTATCTAAAATATAATTTTAAAAGGGATAGAATGTGAAAATTTTCATGCAACTCGAATTGAGAAGTCAGGACAGAAGCAAGGAATTAGAATACAGATATCCGTGGTCCTTGATTTGGCTTTCCTGTTCGAACTTTTTGGCATTGATTACTTGTACAAATGCATTTTCATAGTTTTGGTTATTGATCTTCCAATGTTTTGACGTGAATGCTGTTGATGAGAGGTTACTCCTTGAAATTTTGAAATCGGCAAAATTAAATTAACCGTTTATTCCCGTATAAATAAATTTTAAGAAAAGTATTTGTTAGGTGTGCGTTGACAGAAAATTAAAAACTATAAACTTAAAAAATGGTTGGGAAATAATCGGATGTTCTATCATGCAATTAAATATGCCCAATTTATGTAGGCAACTACTATCAAATCCGTATAAACCGGTAGATAACATATATAGAGAGAGCTAGTTGAGTTTGCAGTTGCACGGACTCCACGTGCTTTTTGATTAACAGGTGAAAATATTAATGCGCTGAATTGAATACCCGAATTTAAAATACTTTTGATAAAAATATGTAATCTTTATATTTTCAACGCCGAATGTATTTAATAAATCTATTACATTTTATTCCAGGAAAAACAATTATTTTTATTTTTTTTTATTTCTAGCATAATGATATTAAGCTGCATTCTTACATGTAAGGCGCATATTAGTTAAAAAACGGTAGCTTTCAATTTTTAATTTTTAATTTATGCTTCAACTTTTTTTATTTTATTTTTTTCAAATATCATTACATTTATTTACTTTAGACCATGAACATTTGTATCATAGTACATAAACCATTCCATGTTATACAGTGTGCCCCTTACCTGGCGACACAGGTGTTATGACCATATTAGGAGAGGGGCCCGCGGTAGGATCATTTATCGATTTTTTTATTTGTGTTTTTTTTTAAATAAAGAATAATCCAAAGAGAATACAAAATATTGCAGTATAAACACAATAATATTACACTGACTCGACATAAAATTGTATTTATACGAATTCGGCTCGAAACAAGAAAACGCTCGGGAGACCCTCGCGTTTTCCTGTTTCTAAGCCTCATCCGTATAAAAATTTTATGTCGAGTCAGTGTACTATTATTGTATATATCTTACTTAGAATTTAACAAAGCTTGGTCAGTATCATGCATTTGGTATGACTAGTCAAGGGGACGATGTTGCCAAAAGCTAGCTCGGTAATTTCCGGATTTTTTTTTCAGCGGAAAAGACCGAATGGTGATTAAATAAAAATCTGTGTGTAAAAATAAACAAGTGGATGGATGAGGTTTTATCACTGTTTTTGAATTTCAATTTTTATATTTTTGCATAACAGAGAGTTGATTGTTTTACTTGCTCCGTGCCTATTATTTTTTTCACTCCGTAAAAGTAAACCTGTTCCGGTTTTATCGTCAGTATATTCCTGGCACATCTCAAAACATGCACAATGCCGTAGGGCTCGCATCTGCGATGCTCGCTATGATAAGCAGAGAATCTCCTTTTCTGCTACATTGAAAGACATACAAGTCTTTGCGAAAAAAAATACTCGATTTTTTTTTTTAAAACACTGATCATTACGAACAATATAATGACAAACAAAAATTCAAATACTTCTAAATCCAAATAGCTATAAACAAGTTAATTTTAAAAGTTCTTTCTACTGTTGTTTTGTTTTATTATTTTTTGTCACAAACTCTGTCCAGATGTTTATAAGACAATAAATTTGATTTGATTTGTTATTAAACTATGTTGTAATTAAAAAGGTAAAGGGGGGACTGTTATCCCTATGATGATTCCTGGTTCAGAGGGATGTGTAAATCACAGGAACCTCTTAGTCTGGATACTATTCGGTCCAAAACGGTAAATTGAAATTTTTGATATAAACTCAACTCGTTATTATCTAAAAAAAAAATATATATATTTAAGGAGTAATCTTTGACGTAATTTTTCTCTAAACGTGACCACATTTGAATGCTACGACAGAGATATTCATATTACTCTATTTCATTCGGAAGATTAGGCGGAGTTTTTATATTAAGCTGGTTTTTATTGAACTAGAATTCATTTCTGATAACAGTTTTCTCAGAAACTTTTCATCACAGCTCCTTGATATTTGGTATACGTACTGTATCAGCATGGGGTTCCATGCCATGGGATTCGATGTAAGGTATGTCACACACCTTCTTTTTGTTTAACGAACTTTTATCATTTTTGACCTTGAAATGTTTATATCCCTATTATTTAGGTAAATTTGAACAGTCTGAAATAATTAACCGATGACAAACATAGTCAATAGAATTGAGCAGTATAGGTAACATAATTCCCTTTCCAATGATATATAATATTGTCGTGTCTAATACTTCTAAGAAAACACGTCAAAAATAGATACTCTTTTACTACTACATTATTTCAAAAAGATTGTGTTAAAGTTAAATTAATATTCATTGTTCATTGAAATATTTAGAAGTAGTTGATAAGAGAAGGAGTAACGGAAAAAAGGACGAACACCCCTGTCATGATATACCCAGTACATTTGCTTGTTTTTTTTTCTAAATTCAACATCAGTAAAATTGGAAGATAAAATCTATTACAAATTTAACAAAAACCATATAAATATGCATTGAATGCATAAACGTCGACTTGCAGAGTCGAAGGTAATTGAATTTGTTTATTATGATATGATATAATGATAACCAATGAATAAGGTGGGGTGGACTCACCTTAATGAGATGAGTGCAGATGTTGGTTTCTCATAGGTTTTTTGTCTTCCTTTACCGGATTTAACACACTGAATTTACTGTGGGCAACGCGACGGGTATGCTATAGCAAGCAGGAATGGCTTACTATTCAGGAGCACCCCGAGTTATTCTCGTTACGTCTATAGTTGGGGTTGTTAATCAATATATACAAATTTATTGCATAAATTATTTTGTGGAATTTTGTACGGCTTCATGAATATTCATGCATCTGATAATCGGTCTGCTAACCAATGACGTTTTGACCAATGAAAATAATGCAAGTGTTAATATGTTTTGTATTAGATGTTGAACATTCATAATATTTTTGTTAAAGAACTGTTTCACATAATTATAAATTTTGTTAATAATTTTATAAGATAGCGGATAATTTTATAATCTTTATTAAGCTTTTTGATTTTGTGGATTTATTTTCAATAATATAAGGTGAGAATTAATTGTTTAATTGATAATCATGAGGATTTTTATTATTGGTAGTTCTCATATTCGACATTTTGGTCGAAAGTCTTATAATTTTGGTTTGCCACAGCATAATATAAGAATAATGGGTATAAGTGGCGGTAAAATAAATGACATGTATTCTTTAATGCCTGAAATTCGGGATTTTAATCCTGATGCTGTCTTTATTCAAATTGGGGGAAACGATCTTACTAATAAAAAGATTCCGGCTGTTCAAGTTGCAAATGATATTTTAAAATTTGTCCGGAAATTAAAAGTTAATGTTGTAGCAGTTGGTTTGAATTTTTATAGATATAGATTAAGGGGATTGATGACTGTCGAAGTCTACAACTATAAGGTGGCATGTCTAAATGCTATTTTAGAACACATGCATGTTAGTATCGGTGATTTTATATTTTGGAAACATAAAGGTTTGCAATCGCCAATGAAAGAAATATTGGGGATTGATGGTGTTCATTTGAATGTGGCTGGATTCGATAAGTTTTATCGAAGTCTAAGAGGTTTTATTATATGTTGTGCCAGTGGACACTTTTAAAAGCGTTATTTGTTACCATATATTTGATGGTTATTATTGTATTCTTTACATAAGTCATATTTTAAATTAATCATATTTTATTTGTACATATTCTATACTTTTAATGTATCATAGTCATATTGGTTACATACCAGATTTACGTTACATGATTATTTATTTATCTTAGTCGCCGCAGTTTGTCTGTGGTTGGCACTATTTAAAGAAAATAATATTGCATGTTCCAATTATATTATTATTAATTGAAGATTTGGATGGTACGGGATTTGCATGTTTCACATTATAATTGCAAAATAAGGTATCCCGGTCAAGAAAAAGACTCTGCCGTTTTATTGTAATTTCAGGATGCCTGGCTCCCGAGTAACTCGGGAGCGAAGATCGAAGAGGATAACGGAAAGAAGAGCCGGCATTAATCGAAGGGCCACGGGGGAAATTGCTGAAACATCAAGTCAGAGTGATAATCAGAGGGCCACGGAAGATTCCTCAGAAACACCAGGACAAAGTGCATCTGGAGATGGTATTGTCGGTGCCTTGAGAGAACTTTCTGAAAGTTTTCAAAGTTTCAAGAAAACTGTGTTGGAACAATTAACAGTCAGTAAAGGCACAAAAGCGACGTCGACATCGGAAACAATACCGATTTATTCAGTTTCGGGAAACATACAAACATTAACATCAAGTATGAGCCCTCAACAATCAGCCGCCGTCTTTGATCAACCACAAATGAACATAAACAATAGCACCAACGTCAACATGCTAACTACCAGCAACGCGAATAGAGTTGGAACTACACATATTCCGTGGAATTTTAATTCAAGAGATATTTCCGCAGGAAATAACAATGTCCCATTGAGTGCAAACATTCATCACAGTGACATTAATAGCAGTACTAATACACAGTCTATGATTGTACCAGGATTGGAGATGGATATGACTTCCAGATCAGACATTTTAAATGACTCTAATGGTAATGTCAATAATTTTATACATCAAAATGTTCCATTGTCAGCCCAGGTGCCTGATAAGATAAAAAATCAAATTTGGTCTGGGGAATATGTAAACTTGCAAGGAATTCAGGCTGATGAAAAAGAGTTTAAGCTTGTGTTAACTGGGATGGGAAAAAATGGGCAAAAGTTGGGGTTTAAGGAAGAGGGTACAAAAAAGATCCTAAATCTTGATCAGTGGCTTTCGGCATTCTTTATTTTTTCGGCGATATATTTACAAAGGTATCCCAATGAAAGCGAAGCTTTATTAATGTATGTCGAAACAGTAAGAAGGCTCGAGAAAAAAGGGGGAAACTGGCGTTATTACGATGAACAGTTTAGAAAGTTAAAGAAGCCTCTTGGCTTGCATTGGAATGATAACCATCAGGCATTATGGCTTGATGCTAGATTAGATCAAATTCAGTCACCTAAGCAATCAATGCAGTCGCAAAATTTAGTTCCTAATGGTTATTGTCAAAAATATCACGCGGGAAACACATGCAGATACCCTTGCAGATACAATCACAGGTGTTTTAAGTGTGGTATGTTTCATCCCTCTGTTTATCCCTGTCAATCGTCAAATCAGACAAGCATGAATGCTATTCCACAAGTAAATAGATTTAATACCCCAAGAATTCCCAGTTCAGGTGAATATAGATCACATACAGATCTAAATCCTCACTTCGGGCCTATGCTTCCACCTCAGAATGGGCGTTTTTTTTCGCCCCCAATTTCGAGGGAGTAGACCATAGTCTTCCAACGCCAGTTGACCCCGATATTCTCTATTTCTATTTACTTGGCTATGATGTTGATTTAACAAATTATTTGATTGATGGTTTCATTAAGGGGTTTTCCGTTCAGTGTAGGAATTTTGAATCTATCCTGAGTTATTGCAACTTAAGATCAGCTTTAGAAAAACCTGAAGAGGTTGAGAAAAAATTGCAAAAAGAGCTCAAACTAGGTCGTATTGAAGGACCGTTTAAACGTCCCCCTTTTACTAACTTACACACATCACCGATAGGTTTGTGTCAGAAGAAACAACCAAATTCATTCAGATTGATCCAACATTTATCTTTTCCAAAAGGGTTGTCAGTCAATGATCATATCGGGGTTGAATTTTCGACGGTACAGTACACGAGACTGGAAGACGCGGTAAGGGGTATAAAGACAATGGGGACTTCTGCATATATGGCTAAAAGTGATATTGCATCAGCTTTTAGGATTATTCCTTTAAAACCCGAGGAATACCATTTATTTGGAATTTACTGGGCGGGACAATTTTACTATGATAGATGTTTGGCAATGGGGTGTTCATCATCCTGTAAAATATTTGAAGCATTTAGTACAGCTTTAGAGTGGGCAGTAAAGAACTACCTAACAAATACTTTGGTATACCATATTTTAGATGACTTTCTGTTTGTATGTAGAACAGAAAAGGAGTGTAAGGATTCCCTTTTTACATTTTTGAGAATTTGTGAAAATATAGGGGTTCCAATCTCTAACGAGAAGACTGAAGGCCCTAGCAGAACACTGCAATTTTTGGGGATAGAAATTGATACAATGTCCCAATTGGTTCAACTTCCAAAAGATAAAATTGATAAATGTTTGGCTTTGATTGACAGGTTTTTGAAGAAAAAAAGGGTTACTTTACGTGAATTGCAGTCCCTACTAGGGTTATTAAATTTTGCGTGTCAAGTAATTCTGCCTGGTAGACCATTTTTACGCAGATTGTTTGACCTCGTTATTGGAGTAAAACAACCGTTCCATCATATAAGATTAAGAAAATACTGTAAAGATGACTTGCGGGTTTGGAAAAATTTTCTTCAGAACTTTAATGGGAAGTGTTTCTTTTTTGATGATATTTGGGTGACATCTGATAGTCTTCGACTCTATACGGATGCTTCGGGTTCGATCGGGTATGGGGCTGTGTTTGGTAATTCGTGGTTTCATGGGAAATGGAATAGTGAATGGTTGGGACAAAATATAACTTTGCTGGAATTTTATCCCATAGTGCTTTCTTTTGAAATTTGGGGCGAATATTTTTCGAACAAGTCAATCTTGATAATGTGTGATAATCAAAGCTTATGTCATGTTATTAATAAACAAACAAGTAAGGAACCTAAAATAATGTTCCTGATGAGAAGGTTGGTACTGCAAGCCTTGAAGTTAAATACTCGCATCAAGGCACAGTATCTTAGTTCTCATGAAAACATACTCAGTGACGCCCTTTCACGCTTTAAAATTCAGGTTTTCAAGACCTTTTTGCCCAGTGCAGAACCATATCCAAGGATAGTTCCTCCACTCCCGTTGTTGCCCATTTAAGAGAAGTTGCTCAGGAATTGCTCACATCATCTTTGGCAGTGTCGACGAGAAAATCTTACAAGAGAGTTTGGGAGTTATTTACTGGATTTTGTAAGTGTCAGTTGGAAGAAAGTGATTCTTATATTCCAATTACAAATGCAACTTTAATTCTTTTTCTGACTCATTTTTTCGAAAAAGGCATGAGCGCAGCCACATTGTTATCTTACAACTCTGTCATAGGTTATGTACATAAAATGTTTAACTGCCCTGATCCATCATCTTCTTTCATGGTAAAACAATTATTAAAAGGTATTAAGAAAAGGCGTCCTTCACAGGAAAAGAGGTTACCAATTACAAAATCTTTGCTTCATAGATTAATATCAGAGGTTCTGAAAAGTATGTCAGGGTATTACCAATCGCTATTTATAGCGATGTACTTGTTGGCATTTTATGGGTTTCTCCGCATAGGAGAATTCACACATTCTCCAGATACTGATCATTGTTTAAATGTTGGTGATATTGAATTGTTGTCCGATGGTGGGTGCCTAATAATTAATTTCAAGTCGTTCAAACACTCAGTTCCTGGTGCTATATCTAAGATCAATATAAACTCACAAGTACAAAGTCAATTTTGTCCAGTTTTTTTGGTTAACAAATTTCTAAGTTACAGAGGTTTAAAAAAGGGGCCTTTGTTCTGCCATCCAAATTTGCAGCCATTATCCAGGAAGGAATTTAGTGATAGATTAAAAACTATTCTCTGCGCAATAGGACTAGATACTTAACTTTTTACCACCCACAGTTTTAGATATGGGGCATGTACTATGGCTATGACCTTAGGTTTGTCAAACGCACAGCTGCGTTCGTTAGGGCGATGGAAATCAGATGCGTTTCTAAAATATATAAGACCGGGGTAAGTGTACTTCATGGTCTTGTGAGCACGAGCCACAACGATTCGTGATTTATGCTCGTGAGGAACGTGAGAAAATTGGTGAATGGGATGGTAATGGGTAAATATCTCAACATTTTGTCACATAAATCAGGCACTAGGGATTGTAGGCTCAGTAAGATGTATACAGCTGTCAAAGTTAACGATATGTAATAGCGCGTGAACTTAACTGACATTTGATAGTAGTCTGGATATGTGCTAAGCTTGGCATTTTTAAACTGTTTGTAATATTGTTGATAACATTGTTGATGTAATTTTTTATTTGTTTTTGCTTTATTGATATTTTATCGCTTTCCCTTTTCCCCTAATAATATAAAATGAAAAAAAAAATGGCGTTGATAGGGTTTTGGGTTTTAGTGCGAAAATATCAATAAGTTTTTTATTCAGAATAAATAATTTATTACTTTCACACAGCTCGGGTGGGGAGGACCTGTATGGTCCAGTGGCGCTTTTTGAACCCCACCTTCGCTTATTTGTTAAATGTATCTATCAATGTATTCACTTATGCTGATTGTTAATATCAATTTCATTAAACATGGTCACCTTAGGGTGGCTCTATAACGCCATTTGGTGTTGTCTTTTATTCTTATATTGCGAACAAGCTCGCTGTGTGAAAGGAAAAAATGACACAAATACAAATTTATTGCATAAATTATTTTGTGGAATTTTGTACGGCTTCATGAATATTCATGCATCTGATAATCGGTCTGCTAACCAATGACGTTTTGACCAATGAAAATAATGCAAGTGTTAATATGTTTTGTATTAGATGTTGAACATTCATAATATTTTTGTTAAAGAACTGTTTCACATAATTATAAATTTTGTTAATAATTTTATAAGCCTCCACCTCCCAATTTCCACCACCCATATTTAATTGGGTTTTATTTTGTTTATTCAGTCAAATTTATTTTATGTTGTTATTTTTGTGCATTGTATTTGTCGGGGCGCTTTTTGAACCCCACCTTCGCTTATTTGTTAAATGTATCTATCAATGTATTCACTTATGCTGATTGTTAATATCAATTTCATTAAACATGGTCACCTTAGGGTGGCTCTGGTCACCTTAGGGTGGCTCTATAACGCCATTTGGTGTTGTCTTTTATTCTTATATTGCGAACAAGCTCGCTGTGTGAAAGGAAAAAATGACACAAATAGTAGTTTTTGTGATTCTGTGTTTTATGTGGGGAGTACAACGCCTTCCTTGATAGAACTACACGGCTGACAAGCAAATTGTTAACACAGCGGTACGTTGCTCCCAGGTTGTTGTCATCACTCAAGAAATTTTACGGACGACATCATGTGCTTGTATACAAATACGGGATTTCTATCTCTCAGATGAGCACAGGTTTTGGTTTGACATAGAGTTTTGTAATGTCATCCTTTCCGGATTTGACCAACACTAAATCGATCTTTGGCAACGTGACGGGTGTGCTATAGCAAGCAGGAACTGCTTACTCTTCCGGAGCACATGAGTTCACTCTCGTTTCGACTTGAGTTTGCGTTGCTGAATGCGGTTTTGTTTGTTATGTGTGTGTGTGTTTTATGTTGTTATGTGGTTTGTTTTGTTGTGATGATTTTTTGTCTGCCGGTTTTGTCTATGTCTTTACGTTTTATGATACTGATTACCCCTTTGGTACACCTCTGGTTCTTTATGTTTGGTCTGGTTTTCTTTTCGTCCTGTTTTTGTTGATTTTGTCTCTGACCGTTTGGATTTTGGCATTTGGATGCTCTATTAGTACGTCTACTTCTTTCAATCATACATTTGAAGATCTTTGTTAATCCTTGTCATAATTTTGGCTTTCCTATTTGGTATTTTTGTTTGTTCAATGATCTTCGTAATTTTGATATAGTGTTTGGCTTTTTCAATATATTGGGTAGAGCGCTTAGGATAAATCTTGTATAGACGAAATATACGAAAGGCGTGGCAAAATGTTATATTCTGGAACTTTGTTGTAATGTTAATTTTATACACCATAATTCTCATAAATGTAGTAAAAAAATTAAAATAGTGAAGAAACATTAATATATGTTTTAATTTTTGATTTAATTTATCCAAAAACAAAGACATTATCGCAATGGTTGTTGATTTTGAGAAAGAAGCGAATTCCACAATGAATAAAGGTAATAACAAAACTACCGAACTTGATTGATCAATCTCATAGTCAAGAGAAAATGACAAAAAACGAATCAGTCATACCGGAGAATTGGTGGATTTCAATGGTCCTTGGTACTTGGTACAGGCATTTCAAACGAAATGGTGGGTAAAACCAGGTTTTATAGCGACAAACCTCTCTCTTCCATTGCGATCTTAGGATCCGGTAATGACCATAGAACACAACATGAATGTGAGACACAATATGGATATTGAGGTGATCATCTCAGTACAGCAGACCAGTCAAACACTAATTAAAACAATTAACCACCATATCTTTTAACTCAATTTTGAACTTTTCTACTAGTGGCTGATAACGAAGAAAGAATTTCTTTAAGGATCGTATGAGACGTATTTTCTTATAACCCTGCTCCAAAAGTCGGTCACGAAGAAATCAGTGTCTGATAAAAAAAATCTGTGAAATGTATGCATGCTCTGGCATATCGAATAAGTTGTGAAATATAAACACCGTATGCAGGGGAAGTAGGTATATTGCTCTGCAGATTGGGAAAATTAATAGTTTCAAAATTAAAAATCGTCTCTCTTATCGTTGATTTTTGTACTGAGATGACCACATGGGTGAAATTAGAGGTGCAAATCCAAGAAAGACGTGAAGCAATTTGATTCGGTGGTCTCTTTAATCTTCAATCCTGGAGGATATATTGAAGGAATCCATCTACCAAATGAAGTGTTATTGACAGAAAAGACATCATCAATATATCTTAATGTAAGATTAAATGCCCTTGCCTCTTTCATCTTCTTGTTCTTTACGAGTCCCTGAAGAAATTCAGTCTCGTAAGAGTATAAAAAACAAATCAGCAAGGAGAGGAGCACAGTTTGTGCCCATCGGAATGCCGATTTGTTGTTGCAATAAACATCGCCC
>CAXARO010000035.1:0-63409 GCA_963971305.1 Arcuatula senhousia | reverse complement strand
ACAAACCACACGGTAGGTCCCGTGTCCGGCGACAGGATTGTTTTTTCGAGAGGGATTTACAATTGTCCTGGTTTTTTCAAGAGAATAATCAATAAAAATGAAAACTTTGTAGTGGAGCGGATATAGGGTAAAATATTTCACTTTGTGATAAAAGCATGAAATTTGGTATGATGGTGCCTAAAGTACTAAATATTAAGATAAGAACGTTGGCCATTTCAATTTCGGCCGTTTTCAAGATGGCCGCCATGAAATTCAAAATGGCGTCATTTCTTATTATTCTTTTGTATACAATTCATGGCTATAACTGTATTTTTTTTATTTTAATTATTTATTCATGTTTTAAAGTTTATATAAGATTAACAGATACTAAAAAAACTCTAACACAGTTTTCGACGTTTCGGCCAACCGGCCTTCTTCATGAAATTTATTTTGGAATGACAACATGTTTTGGAAACTAGAACGTCATAAAAATAGCATTGTTACGTTACGTTATAAAAATAGAAAAATTGATAAGTAAAATGAAAGTAGAAAATGTTCTAGATGTTGTATTTAACATTGAGTCCGTACGGGTCTACGGTGTTTAATTTCTTCATCCAAAAAGATTCTCGAACTTCCCGTAATGTTGTTGTACCGTTAACCTTTTCGATGCCTATGACTCTCAAGTCGTCCACTGTATGATCTTGCTGAACGTCGAAAACTGTGTTAGAGTTTTTTTAGTATATGATATACAACCAGAGATTTTAAATAAGATTAACAGATATATATATATTAAGAAGTTTTGAATATTTACAGCTGCGCATGCGCTAAAGTTTGTCATAATTGCGGTATAATAATACAAATATTACATTTTGAATTACGAATTGCTTATTAGTTTTATGTTTACAGTTTTCAAACGACAAAAAAGTAAAAAGATGTTGTAAAGTTATATATTTTCAGCAGTCGTATTAATTTTTCTAAAATAAGACAGTTATAGATATCAATAACAGCCAATTTCAAGATGGCTGTCGTTAAATTTTAAATAATGGTTTTTATATTCCTTTTGTACAATATGCCAGATTTTATGAAACATTAACTTTTCATTAGCGCTACAGGAGCTTGAATAAGACTCAAAAATGAATGTTAAGTAATTTATCACCACTCGTAAGAGGGTGGGCTATATTGCATACACCTTGTCCGTCTGTCCGTCCATCTGGCTGTTCATTACAAACTTTCAAAACATATTTTGGGGGCTTTTTCCGAAGGGATTGATTTTATATATTGTACACAATTTTAGCATGATGAGTTGGATCGTTCCACACCTTTTCAGACCAGTATCACATCTGATTCCTGTTTTCCGAGCTGTCTTAGAATTTTACGGAAAAAAAATGACAATTTTTCATTAGATTTCGTGGTTTCTACTAAGGCATTAGTTCCAAATTTGGTAGAGAGCTTTAGTATAATGAGTTGCAACGTGCCTTCTCTTTCCTGTAGGTCAGTCAGGCGTCCACTTTCTGTTTTCCGAATGGTCTGGTGGGGTATCCCAAGCATGACTAAGTGCAACACCTTCAAGTTTTAATCATGCGCATGATATTAAATCTTAAGCCAATGCATAAATATTAATTTTTATCTATATTTTATTAGTGTGAAAAATGCAAAATATTGTAAAAGGTAATTGTGACATTACCGACATAAAAGTGATTTTAGTTACAATAAGTCTATAGACGGACCTTTTGGGTTTTGAGAGGTTTAATGTAGGACTGATGATGATATTATAAGAAAAATGTCACCTGTAAGCTCACTACTTGAATATCTTCATTTACTCAGAGTATCAAGTACATTACATGTACAAGTCATACATTTTACTCAGAGTAACTAGTACATTACAAGTCATATATTTTACTCAGATTAACTAGTACATTACAAGTCATACATTTTATTCAAAGTAACTAGTTTATTACAAGTCATACATTTTACTCGGAGTAACTTGTACATTACTAGTCATACATGTCTGCTGTAGGTTTTGTTAAAGAGTCATTATCAATAATACAGATACAAAATTCTCAGCTTGCCAAACCAGAACAATCCATAGTTCTTAAAACAATAACGGTTGATATGAACGCAATATCATGAACACAAGATACATTCGTCAATTCATACATCGAGTTTGTTTTATAGTAACACTAAACTTTAGTGGGACAACTGGTATATCTTACTTTTCTGAGTTCACTTTCGTATTTTTGTGTGTTTTGCATGGCATATATTCTAGACTTCGTGAACACAACACAACTATTGACATTTTTGTAAATTATTGTATTTACAAAATATCCCAAGTGTTTTAAATTAAAAGCTGTTATTGTATTGCAAGTTTAAATGGTTTTGTAGTGAACAGGTGCCATAGTAGTCAGTCACTACCACAATATAAACCTTATAATCATTCTTTATTTAGTCTTACATGTACATTAACATTGAACATCATTATATTGTTTCTGATAGTAGCATTATGACAAGAAGCCTTATATAGGATGTAATAGGAGATTTTTAGTGTTTCAAATAAATTCCACATATTTTAGTATTAAAAGCAACTCACAGCTTTGAAGAAGGTATGTTTATACTTTTGGCATTTTATTTCCCCAAAGTATAACAAATACATTGATAAACCTTACATTTAATTTGTTTCCTAATATAGGTGTCAAATATCCAATAAAACAAGAAATTTAAATAGAAAGAGGTTTTTTTTTTACAAAAAATTAAAAAAGAAATGGCGCCTTTTTAATTTCTTGACAGTCATATTGAAAATGGCCGAAATCAAGATGGTCAACTATGAATTCTGAACCATTATATATTGAGGAATGTTTGTTCAATATTTCATGCTTACACGTCATGTCCTTGGTTTTGTTTACTGGTTTTGATTCTGTCCTTGCGAACTTTGACATTCGAATGTCCCATTGATACCTCTGCTTCTTTTATCACGATGTGAAATATTTTTTGGGGTGGTAAAAATCAAGCTTAATGGTAACTCACAGCTTGGAAAACAGGGATTTCATACTCTTGGCATGCGCACTAACAAATGATTTGATAAACCTTACATTTGTCATTTCATGTCCAATAAAAACAAGAAATTAAAAATCAAAAAGTAAATATGCATTCATGATTAAATAGAAATGGCGATACGTTAATTTCGCGATGGCCATCTTGAAAATGGCCAAAATCAAGACGCCAACAATAAATTCTTAACCATTATATATTGAGGAATGTTTATACACAATTTCATGCTTTTATCACGATGTGAAATATTTTTGTGGAAAGTCAAGCTAAAACACAACTCACTGCTTGGAAAACAGGGATATTTATATTTTTGACATTGTATTGCGCATGCTCTCTAACAAATACTTTTATTAACCTGGCAATTATCTTTTGTTTCCTAATATAAGTGTCACTTGACCAATAAAAACAAGAAATTTAAAACAAAAAGTAGTTTTGTTAAAACGATTATAGAGAAATGGCGCAATTTTAATTTCGCGGCGGCCATCTTGAAAAAATCGGAAATCAAGATGGCCAACAACATATTGAAGAATGTTTAAACAAACTTTCATGCTTTTACCTCGATGTGAAATATTTTGGTGAAAAATCAAGTTTAAAGGCAACTCACAGCTAAGAAAACTTTGATATTTATACTTTTGACAATTAATTGCGCATGCGCACTAACAAATTAACTAATGAACCTTACATTTATGATTTGTTTCCTAAAATACGTGTCAATTGTCCAACAAAAACAAGAGATTAAAAAACAACAAGTAGTTTTGTAAAAAGGATTATATAGAAATGGCACCATTTTAATTTTGCGGCGGCAATCTTGAAAATGGCAGAAATCAAGATGGCCAACTATGAATTCTGAACCACTATATATTGAAGAATGTTTGTACAAAATTTCATGCTTTTATCACGATGTGAAATATTTTTGTGAAAAATAAAAGTTTAAAGGCAACTCACAGCTTGGAAAACTTGGATATTTATACTTTTGACAGTTAATTGCACATGCGCACTAACAAATTAACTAATTAACCTTACATTTATGATTTGTTTCCTCATATACGTGTCAATTGTCCAACAAAACAAGAGATTAAAAAACAACAAGTAGTTTTGTAAAAAAGATTAAAGAGAAATGGCACCATTTTAATTTTGCGGCGGCCATCTTGAAAATGGCGGAAATCAAGATGGCCAACTATGAATTCTGTACCGCTATATTATGTAGAATATTTGTACAAAATTTCATGCTTTTATCACGATGTGAAATATTTTGGTGAAAAATCAAGTTTATCCGCTCCACTAGCTTGTCAGACCTCAAATGAACAAAAGAGTACCTGCAAGGTGGATTTATAGCGGAAAAGCGTGTGATTCTTCAATTTAAACCAAGAGTAAATTGCTGTACGAGCAAAGCACTGAGGTTATAAATTGTTTTTGTTACGCTTGATATGATGGGATCCAGCCTTATAGGGCTGTTGGCAGTGTGTTTGTGTCTTAGTCTAGCAAAGTGTACTGACCAACGACCAAACATTGTGTTTATTGTTGCTGACGATTTGGGTAACTATAAAATTCACATTTTCTTTACAAAACAGTTTAATACCAGGCAAAGTTACATTGTATACTAACACTACACTCTTTGCTATATTTTCCGTTATTATGTGATAAAAGACTTACGGTAATAGCAGGTCTTTAGCATTCGTCTTTGTTTTTCTTTACTTTTTTGCTAGGTTCATGTACGCTTTTATAGGTCACTACGTCCAGCTAGTTGTTTTTTATTTTTTATTTTTGTTTTGTCTTTGTTTTATTTATTTTTTACGCAATGTGTGGAAGGAGGATGGATAAGCTAGTTTAAATAATAGACCAACCCGTTGCCTATAGTTTTCCAGCACTCAATTTGTCACCCATTGGCAAACAAATAACATTTTTCCCGATAAAATGCAAGAATACATAACTCAGACTCATTTCCTTTGAAATATTCCAATCGATTACACAAAGTAGACTTTTGACGATTGAATGACAATCTTATTCTATACATGGTTAAGGATGTGTATAACATTTTATGGTCTTGATAAAACGACAACAAAATAAAGTTTCAAATAATAGAATTCCCTTTTTAGCTCACCTGACGAGCTATTGTCATCACTTCGCGTCCGTCGTCCGTCTGTAAACTTTTTAAAACGTTAACTTCTCTGACACCATAAGTCCAATTGCAACCAAACTTGATATGGTTGTTTATTAACATTTGATGTATGGAACTGATGTTAATTGTAAAACAGGACCGTTATGGCTAAAATTAGAAAATAAGGGAAACTTGCAGTTTTTTTGCAAATAACTCAAAAACGGTGACAGATTTTCAAATTCTGATAGAGAACTAAAGTTATTTAGCACCTCCAGATCTACCAGCCCTGAAATTTTGAAGAAGATCCAACAACCCATGTAGGAGTTATTGCCCTTTTGTAGAGTTTTTGAAAATTTTGTATATATTAAGCTCAATATCTTAAAACCTATAGAGGATTTTTGAGTAATTGAAATCGCATATTAATAAACACATCAAGATCTACAAAATATGTAATAGGGTCAACGTTGTAGAACCTTTCATTTTAGGAGTTATTCCCCTTAGAATGTCAAAATTGACCATTTTCACAGCATTTGCTATTAATTCAAAAAGGGTGACAGATTTAAAATTCTGATAAAGAACAATAGTGATCAACATCTCAAGATCTACCTGCCCTGAAATTTTGAAGATCCATCGACCCATTAAAGAGTAATTGCCCTTTTAGCTTGATTTTCATGACTTTTGCACTTACAAAAATGTATTGAGCTCAATATCTTATAATCTATATGAGATATCTAAAAGATGTAAATTGCATATTATTAAGCACATCATGATCTACAAAATATGTAATAAGGTCAAGATTGTAATACTGTTTATTTTAAGGGTTATTCTTCCTCGAATGTTGAAAGAAGACAATGATTAAAAGGTTTCAATTGCTAAAATATTACTCTGCACAATCATTACTAAATCAAGTTAAACTATATTGTCAGATGTATCCTTATTAAACTTATGACCTTTACAATGTCAAATTTGCTTTTTAGCCTATACTTCAGGCACATAATTCATGTGAGCGATTCAGGCTTCTGGCAACATCTTGTTTAGATGAAGTTTTGTATCTAGGATTTTGATAGAGTAGATACATGTATTTATTTTCGATCATATTCAAAAGTTGCAAAAGCAGACGACCAAACCCCTTTTGCAACACCGTATTGGTAACTTTAATCTGTTAACGTCTGGTATTTGATATTTTAGGATGGAACGATGTAGGATTTCACAATCCAGATATAATATCACCAAACATTGACTTCCTTGCTCACAATGGGATGATACTAAACCAGTCATATGTACAGCCTGTTTGTACTCCGTAAGTACTGAGACCATCAGATGTACAGTCCGTTTGTACTCCGTAAGTACTGAGACCATCAGATGTACAGCCCGTTTATTCTCCTTAAGTACTGAAACAGTCATATGTTCAGCCCCGTTGTTCTCCATGTGTATTTCCATTCATTAATGGCTATGGAAAGCCATAGCAGTCATGATAAGTAAACGCCACATTTTTCTCATCCCTCAGAGAAGACCTTATTCTCTTGATTTTAAAGTCCTTTATATTAGTTCATGATAGACATTAATAAGACGTAGAAAGAGTAAAGAGATGACAAACTATGCTTTCGTTGAAATTAAATTGCGATCTGTAAATATAAAAAAAAATATTCAGCAGCATTTAACAATTTGAACATTGTAAACGAATGTTCATCGATTTACAATTAGCTCTACAAAAAGTTATAGCTGGCTCAAAGAAGCAAAGGTGTACCAAATGGGTAATCAAATATCATTATACCAAAAAGAAACAGACAAAATCGGTAGACAAAAACATCACAACGAAACAAGCATCATAACAACAAAATCGCATTCAAAAACGTGAACTCAAGTCGAAACGAGAGAGAACTCAGATGCTCCGGAAGAGTAAGCAGTTGCCAAAGATAGATTTAGTCTTGGACAAATCCGAAAAGGATGGCATTACAAAACTCTATGACAAACCTACATCTGTGCTCATTTGAGAGATAGAAATCTCATACTTGTTTACGAGCACATGATGTCTTCCATAAAATTTCTTGAGTGATGACAACAACCTGGGAGCAACGTACCCCTGTGTTAACAATTTGCTTGTCAGTCGTGTAGCTCTATCAAGGAAGTCGTTATACTCCCCATTTGATCTGGAATAACGAATCAATTGTGATGCTTAAATTCCATATGCTGGAGCGGACGAAATGTTGCTACACAGAAAGGGAAAGTTGACTATTGAAAAGTTGAAGTCATCACGTTTGTCATAGAACTTGAACAAAGCCTTCCTAGTGTGTCAATTTCGAGAAATAAATCCAAATATAAAACGGACCTTCTAGAATCTATAGTACTAGTGTCCTTTATCTAAAATCCCTTCGGATATATGAAATGTAAATAGTCTCCAAATCGAGGATTGTTTAGTAAAAGGACAATATAAGGAAATGTGAGATTGAAGGATAAAGCAAGTCTGCGGTCTTTTTTGTCTAGAAATGACTGTAAGAAGTCCGCTTCATATGAATAAAGAAACAAATCGGCAAGCAATGTTGCACAATTTGTACCAATTGGGATACCTATTGTGCTGATAAACACGTCCATCAAACTGTACAACTATGTTGTCGATAAGAAAGTTGAGCATTTCTTTTATTTGACCTTATGTAATGTGTTTTTTTATTTACTAGAATCTTGGATGACAAAATAAGTTTATTTTATAATCGACTACCAAATACTTGTACCTGCGTTTTCCGTTCCAATTGATAAAGCTACGTTTAATCAACTGTGCCAAACGAGATTTTAATTGTAAATGTGGAATTGAAGTATGCAATGTAGAGAAATCAAATGTTTGAATGCTAATACAAGATGAAAATGACTTGAAATGGAGAATTTCTTTCAATTCTATAGAATTTTTGAGAATCCACATTTGATAAAAAAAAATGTCTATACAGGCTACATATGAAAATATTGTTTTACTTCAGGTCCAGAAATGCCTTTTTATCAGGATACTATCCGTTTAAATCAGGACTTCAGGTTTGTAAATCCATCATCATCGCAAAAGAATTAATAAATCTGAAAAAAAAATGCTTCTTGTATTACTTTTTTCTACAATTTCAATTGTGTTTGTTGGTGTGAAAAAGTAAAGTATATGCATGTACCAAGTCAGGAGCATTGTGATCTTTGATTTTCCGGTATGCCATTCATGTTTTGTCTTTTCTCTTTGACATTGAAACCGATCTTCGCAAGTTTGGTAATTTTGTTATCACTTTTATATATACTAAGCTTTCTTCTGTAACGACAATAGACCATCAGATACCAAAATAAAGACGATTGGTCGTTTAGAAAATAATTTACTGTGTCCTCCATTTCGACATGGCTCATATTTGGATACCATAAAATCTATAAAGGGGCACCATTAGCAAAAGCGCAAATAGATTTCTGTAACCCTAAGGTTCTTTCGACCCCAGACATAGGTTGATGCTCTTATTTATTAGTTGGTTCCCCAGTTCGGTATTTTGAATCAATTGTTCTATGCTCTTCATTATCATTTAATGTTTGGCTTTTCAATAGTTTTTGGAAGTGCGCCTCTGATGAGTCTTGAATAGACGAAATGCGCGTGCGGCGTAACAAAATTAATTCTCTGAACTTTGTTGCCATTTTAATTTCTAGGACCCGTGAAAGTTAGCGCTTCTGGTGGAGTTCAAATTCTCGATGTTTGCCCGCTCCGGTACCAACAATTTGGGGTTATAGAATAGATCAAAGCAATAATAGATTTTCCGTTAAAATTTCAAAATTGTCTAAACCCTAAGATTCTTCCTACCCCAAAATCTAAGTTATAATTTGGTTCCCCAGTTTGGTATTTTTGGTTTAATTGTTCTATGCTTTTCATAATAATATGTTTTGCTTTTCGTTAATTTTGGTAGAGCACCTCTGGTGAGTCTTGAACAGACGAAACGCGCGTCAGACTTTGTAGTCATTTTAATTTGCACTCAACAAAGTTTTTACTGTTAACACCAATATTTTACTGCATGATGATGTTTTGTTTGTTTTTTTTATTTTTTTTAATTCAAACATATCAAATGTCATGATTTTTTTTCCTTTAATTTTCAGAATTTTTTCTTAATGCCACAAGCTCCATCATGTGCACCATTAAACCGTACCTTCTTACCACAGAAACTTAAAGAGTTAGGATATGCCACACATATGATAGGAAAGTATGTCTTTAAAGAAGCAAAGATGCATTAAGTGTCAAAATTCCTAAAGGGCTGCGACAAAACCGGTAAGCACGAAGAAACACAAAACACAAAATAAATCGAGCAGAAATCAAAAGGCGAACTCAAGTCGTAACAAGAGTGAACTCCTGTGCTCTGGAAGAGTATCATAAACCTTAGGGCCTATCGTCTGCTCTGCTTAACATATAGCTGTTAAAATTAAGTTCAATCCGCATCCTTAGCCAGAAAGTAGCTAGCAATTTGACCAAAGGCCATTAGACCTTTCCTCTTTGAGTGGACCTAAGACTATATGTTTACAGTGGCCCTAAGTTTTTGCGTTTCCTTGTGCTGTTCTTGTTCGTGTCTATCGATTTTGTCGTTGCCCTTTCGGACTTTTGACGCTCGTATGCCCCATTGGTGCCTCTTTGCTTCAGTAAAAAGGGGAGATAATTCGACATGTTTGTCCTTGATAAAGATATCAAAATGAATCAACGGGTTATGTTGTGCTTTTTTTTTCGTCCTGTCCTTGATTATGTTTGCTGGTTTTGTCTCTGCCCTTTCGGACTTTTACATTCGGATGCCCCATTGGTACCTCTTCTTCTTTCGGTCACAAGATTCCCTTTTATTTTTTTCTTTAATAATTGTTTAGATGGCGGCTGGGTTTGTGTAATTGGTTGTTTACTCCGACATACAGAGAATTTGATACATTATATGATATAGATTTTTATTTTTCTGGTTTCATTTAGATGGCATCTGGGTATGTGTAAATGGGAATGTACACCGACTTACAGAGGCTTTGATACATTCTATGGTTATTATAACGGACAAGAAGATTACTATAATTATTCTGTTTGTTAGTATTTATATTCATAAATTTATTTATATCTGCACAAATTGTGCAATCATGCGCAAATTGTTAAAATGGTAAAAAACCTTTCCATTTAACTCAGAACAGTCATATTTATAAATGCCTTAATTATACAAAGATGAATAATGAATTAAAGGAAACAACAAATTACCGTTTGGCGGACCCGAGATGATCAATCTCATATATCCAAGAACAAAAACAAAACAAGGCAAGGGAATACCAGAGAAAAATCACGACCTGCACCAACACAGGATGCTTCACACGGCAACCTGTCGACCCCGATTATTCGTTTATTACGACAAGCTTATAGAATGTTTATAGGACTATTATTTACCCACTAGTCCTCGCGAATGCATCTTGTCAAAAGCTCTCAATATGATATTCAGTATTACTGCAGCCTTTTCAGTTTTAAAGTTTCGATGATCAACTTCTCCCTTATATTGCTAGGCTTTATATGACTGTTATCATAGTATGATATTTTACTTTTCTTTTAATTTCATTTTCAGTGGGTGGCTATGATTTTAGAGAAAACAAAGAACCTATACGACCAGGAGAGTATTCTACGGTTGGTTGACATATCACATTGTAGGCTGTAATGTAATGTGCTTATCATCTGAATTTGCAAATTGCGACTACCTGAAATAAAGATGAATTAAGGTTTTGCCCTATGAAACATATTCAACTATCTTTTCTTGCCTGTACCAAGTCAGAACCATCGTGATCTTCAATAGTTCAATTGTTGCTGGATTTGACCTATATGTCCCGCGTGGATGACCATATACAGAGGAATGGTAAAAGTTCATGCATGATTACTGCATGACAAGTGTAACTTCGACTCTATTGGTATGTTAGGTGCAAATAGTGATGCTTTACACAATGCATTCTTCGGATGCTGGCTGTGACCTACATTTTCCGCATGAATGACTTCTTACAGAAGAATGGTTAAAGGTCATTCTTGCTAACAGGAAAGTACCACTGCAATCAAAGTGGTATGGTAGGTGCATCTAGGAATGATTAGCAAGATACATGTTTCAGATCCTGGCTATGATCTTTGCTGCATGAATAAGCACTTAAAATTTTCAAAAGGTCAAGTTAACTGCCGCTTAGTGACAATAATGCGCTACAAGGTGAGCTTTGTAATTGATAGATAACCTAGCTGTTTGATAGATATAAAGGCTGGGCACCGTGTTTGTTTTACACATTTTCTTGTTTATTTTTATTTTAGTATGCTTATACCAGACGTGCCGACCAGATCATACAGTACCATAACAAATCCCAGGCTTTGTTCCTATACCTTCCTTTCCAGTCGGTTCACGAACCAATACAGGTAAAATAGTTTATAAATACAGCATATCAAAGCTGGTATAAAACGGTCAATTTTGTTGTACTCTTTACGGCCCATTCTAGTCTGTTCACGAACAAATACAGGTAAATTAAGGTAATAACAAAACTATCGAACTTGAATGATCAATCTCATAGTCCAGAACAAATGACAAAAACGAATCAGTCATACCGGGGAATTGGTGGCTCGCATTGGTCCTGACTTGGTACAGGCATTTCAAACGAAATGGTGGGTTAAACCAGGTTTTATGGCGCCAAACCTCTCTCTTCCATTGCGATCTAAGGATCCGGTAATGACCATAGGACACAACATAGTTGTGAGACACAATAGGGATATTGAAGTGATCATCTCAGTACAGCAGATCAGTCAAACAAATAAGTCTCTAAATACAGAATACCAAAACAGGTATAAAACTGCCAATTTTATTATGCTCTATACAACCCATTCCAGTGTTTGCACGCACCAATACAAATAAATTAGTCTCTTAATACATAATATCAAAACAGGTATAAAACGGTCATTTTTGTTATGCTCTATACGGCCCATTTCAGTCAGTTCATGATCCAATACAGGTACAAATTTTGTTAGATTTACTTTTCGTTTCCTGTGGAAAAGATGTGAATTTATTTGACTGAGAAAAACTCCTGCTCCCTGAACAATAAAAGTCATGAATTTAAGCGTCCTCAAAATGATAAAGAAATTAATTTCTTTTCCAAACATTCAACTCTTTGATACATGTAGCGAAAACCTTTCTTTGCACAGATAACGAAATGATTTTTGGTCTGTATTTTTGTTTGTATTTTTTAACTAGTACATGTTTTCACGTAAAACTTATTTTTACCATAAAGGTTCCTCAAGTTTATGAAGATATGTACAAAAATATCAAGAACGAGGGAAGGAGGAAATATTCAGGTTTGTCAGTTATTTGATTCTTTCTTATAATTAGCGCTGCGTGAGATTGTTTTTTTTTTATTAACCAAATAGTTTTCTTTTAAAGATCATATTTATCTAAAACCCTGATATAGGTATTATTCTTGGATTTATATATACTCGTCAAAAAAAGTTACGCATAGATAGAAAATTCCCTGTACGTTTAATGCAAATCGAAACAATTTCAAAACATTATTGCCGAGCTGTTCTGCAACCGATTTTCACGAAATAAAATCCAGTAAAAAGAAAACAAAATAGAGATTGTTTGTTTAATTTATAACTTTTTTTGAAGAGTATATATGCATGCAGATTGATAAGTACCTGCAACAACCAAACGTATCTCAACACAACAAAGTAGAGAGTAACTGCCAAAAGTATTGTCAGAAAAATGTTTTCAACCACGACTTCATTTCAGGAATGGTGACGGCCATGGACGATGCTATTGGAAACATCACGGCATCACTGACCAGACGTCAAATGTTTGATAACACGATAATTATATTTACTGCTGATGTAAGCCTTTGTATATAATTAGTTTATTCAGTCTATCCAGGATTTGTTAACAAGCGAAAAACCTAGTACATGTATGTGAATCACAATTAACATGTTGCCTTTGAAAGACTTTTCATTGAGTCTACGCTTACCAATGCATTATAGAAATGCTAAACTTTATATAAACAACATATTTGTATAGTTTGGTGCACATTTTTTTTTCGAAAAAAGATGACACCCTTCTAGCTACCAAGGTGTCATAATGCAGCAACATGGGGTATTGCTCTTCCCCTGAGAGCGATCGAACCACGGACCCCAGCGTTATTCTATTAGCCAACATTTTCGAACTCTTCAATGGTCAGGGGGTCTTTAACACTCAAGGGGTATTACTTATATCTTAGATTGCGAACAGTAGACAACTAGTGGTGAAGATTTGTCAATGAAATTTTGACCCTGACGAGGATCGAAAGAAGTAGCCCGATGCATTATTCACTCCATCACCGGTTCTATACTTTTAAAGTTAATATTTATGTCAAACCGAGAAGTAGATTTGGTTTGAGATAACCAATGCAAGAATGACGCATTCAGGAACTAATGACGAATCTGACAATAACTCCGCACCTTTAAATATCTTCATGCAAAAAATTCAAAATAGTTTCTTTAACCCTCCTAAGTGATCGTTAGTTATTACATCTTGGTAGAAATCGAAGACAATATTAAAGTTAAATTTTAGAATGGTGGTTGGACTTCATTTTCTGGAAACAATTATCCCCTGAGGGGCGGTAAGGCAACTGTCTATGAAGGAGGAACAAGAGCCTCTGCATTTGTTTATGGAAAGGCCCTAAAGAAACCTCAAACTGTCTACGATGGGTATGGATGGTATACTTAATAGAACATACATGTGACAGATCTTCATAACGACAAATTCCATATCAGTAGCAAGTTAAAGAGTGGTTTTTGTTTTTAAAAAATGGTGGTTTTCATCTTAATATTATTTATAGATATAAATCATCTGGTCTTTCGTTGAAAATAAGGATATCAGAAAACCGTATAACCCGCATATTCAAAGCATATATATTAAATACAAATAAAAGTAGTTCAAACCAGATGGAAAAGCGTCGTCAATGACCCATGAACTGCCTATGCAAGCAAGAAAAATCTTTTTCTAGTTGAAATAGTACTATGGTTTCAGATTAATTCATGCTGTTGACTGGATGCCGACCATCATTGGTGCAGCTGGTGGGGAACCAGGTAAGTTTTGTCCAATCTGCATCTTATCAAAAGTCTTTAAATGTGATTTGTAATCTGTCTTGGTGTTCTGATTAAAACCACTTTGTACATGTAAGTTAACCATTCTTGCGTTTCTTATCATATTATGATTAAAAAAAATGTTGACATAACCAGCGGCTCGCTTTCAGATTTGTTGCCGACGTAGTTAAATCCTGACTTTAAGATTTCTAGTTTACAGACAACGGTTACCAAATTAACAGAACACATCTAATCAAAACCATGCTAAGAAATTGCCTCCGGTTTAAGATCAAAAGTCCCCCGTTGTTGTAATTAAATAGGTGGTTAAAAATGTCGTATTTAATTTGATTTACAGCATCAGCTTCTTGCAATGGTCGTTTAAAAATTACATGGTTCGTTATCTTCAGACCGGAATATTTACGTTGGATTTCTTAGCATGGCAAACTTCGAATCGGGAGTTCTCAGTATGTAGAAACGAAATGTCAATGTCGCTCTTTTTAGTGGTCTATATGGCAACCGGAAGTACTAAAAAAGGTTCAAAATGGATCCTAAAAGTTAGATAGACCTCTTACCTAAAACGTCCAACTGAAACTTTTCAGATACAATATACGAAGTTCTCAAAATTAAAATGTTCTGCGTACGTTTATAATGCATCTTTCGTCTAAATTTCAAAATTGTCAAAAGCCTAAGGTTCTTCCTACCCCAGACATAGGTTGAATATCTTAGTAATAATTTGGTTCCCCAGTTTGGTATTTTTGGTTATACTGTTCTATGCTCTTCATATTCATACAGTGTTTGGCATTTTCAATATTTTTGGTAGAGCGCCTCTGATGAGTCTTGAATAGACGAAACGCGCGTCAGGCGTAGCAAAATTTATTGTCTGGAACTTTTTTGTCATTTGTATTTCGAACACACGTGAAGGTTAGCACTGCTGGTGGAGTGTAAATTCCCCGAGGTTAGCCCGCTCCGGCACCAACACTTTTGAGTTGGAGAATACATCAAAGCTTTAAATTATCCGTCTAAATTTCAAAATTGTCAAAAGCCTAAGGTTCTTCCTACCCCAGACATAGGTTGAATATCTTAGTAATAATTTGGTTCCCCAGTTTGGTATTTTTGGTTATACTGTTCTATGCTCTTCATATTCATACAGTGTTTGGCATTTTCAATATTTTTGGTAGAGCGCCTCTGATGAGTCTTGAATAGACGAAACGCGCGTCAGGCGTAGCAAAATTTATTGTCTGGAACTTTTTTGTCATTTGTATTTCGAACACACGTGAAGGTTAGCACTGCTGGTGGAGTGTAAATTCCCCGAGGTTAGCCCGCTCCGGCACCAACACTTTTGAGTTGGAGAATACATCAAAGCTTTAAATTATCCGTCTAAATTTCAAAATTGTCAAAAGCCTAAGGTTCTTCCTACCCCAGACATAGGTTGAATATCTTAGTAATAATTTGGTTCCCCAGTTTGGTATTTTTGGTTATACTGTTCTATGCTCTTCATATTCATACAGTGTTTGGCATTTTCAATATTTTTGGTAGAGCGCCTCTGATGAGTCTTGAATAGACGAAACGCGCGTCAGGCGTAGCAAAATTTATTGTCTGGAACTTTTTTGTCATTTGTATTTCGAACACACGTGAAGGTTAGCACTGCTGGTGGAGTGTAAATTCCCCGAGGTTAGCCCGCTCCGGCACCAACACTTTTGAGTTGGAGAATACATCAAAGCTTTAAATTATCCGTCTAAATTTCAAAATTGTCAAAAGCCTAAGGTTCTTCCTACCCCAGACATAGGTTGAATATCTTAGTAATAATTTGGTTCCCCAGTTTGGTATTTTTGGTTATACTGTTCTATGCTCTTCATATTCATACAGTGTTTGGCATTTTCAATATTTTTGGTAGAGCGCCTCTGATGAGTCTTGAATAGACGAAACGCGCGTCAGGCGTAGCAAAATTTATTGTCTGGAACTTTTTTGTCATTTGTATTTCATACCAAAAATCTCCGATTTCTGTGCGTAAAAGTACAATTTCTTTTAAAACAGTGAATGAAACTCATCAAACATGCATCGTTTAAGTAAACTGGCCCTAATCAAAAAAATTTCACCTACTAAAACTTGCATAATGAACTCAAATAAACTGTATACATGTACGAAGCGGAATAATCAATACCGATTTTTTGTCATTACAATATAAATAAAGACAAAGGCTAAACAAATAATATATGGGTGTGCACCCATGCTCTCCACCCACCCATCTGACATAAAAAAAAACTAACTCCAAAAGTCATTTGTAGATCCGGGTTATTATGCATACGTCATAGACGTAAATATAACGTGCTACCCAACAGTGCATCCAGGTCATCCGTAATGAATGAAATAAATGAATACATGAAAGCGACCCTCAATTTCTGTTCTGTTTTATTTCATCTGAAACTAAAACAATGGATATTTAATACGTCCTCACCTTACCACCCCCCTTTTTCCCCGCTTTTAAAAATACAAGAACAACAACCCCCACCCCCCCCCCCGAAAAAAAAATAAATAAACAAAGACAAACTTAGTTTTTTCTTTCTTTTTTCTGGTTCGGTACTATAACCATGCTAAGAAATTGCCTCCGGTTTAAGATCAAAAGTCCCCCGTTGTTGTAATTAAATAGGTGGTTAAAAATGTCGTATTTAATTTGATTTACAGCATCAGCTTCTTGCAATGGTCGTTTAAAAATTACATGGTTCGTTATCTTCAGACCGGAATATTTACGTTGGATTTCTTAGCATGGCAAACTTCGAATCGGGAGTTCTCAGTATGTAGAAACGAAATGTCAATGTCGCTCTTTTTAGTGGTCTATATGGCAACCGGAAGTACTAAAAAAGGTTCAAAATGGATCCTAAAAGTTAGATAGACCTCTTACCTAAAACGTCCAACTGAAACTTTTCAGATACAATATACGAAGTTCTCAAAATTAAAATGTTCTGCGTACGTTTATAATGCATCTTTTCATACCAAAAATCTCCGATTTCTGTGCGTAAAAGTACAATTTCTTTTAAAACAGTGAATGAAACTCATCAAACATGCATCGTTTAAGTAAACTGGCCCTAATCAAAAAAATTTCACCTACTAAAACTTGCATAATGAACTCAAATAAACTGTATACATGTACGAAGCGGAATAATCAATACCGATTTTTTGTCATTACAATATAAATAAAGACAAAGGCTAAACAAATAATATAGGGGTGTGCACCCATGCTCTCCACCCACCCATCTGACATAAAAAAAAACTAACTCCAAAAGTCATTTGTAGATCCGGGTTATTATGCATACGTCATAGACGTAAATATAACGTGCTACCCAACAGTGCATCCAGGTCATCCGTAATGAATGAAATAAATGAATACATGAAAGCGACCCTCAATTTCTGTTCTGTTTTATTTCATCTGAAACTAAAACAATGGATATTTAATACGTCCTCACCTTACCACCCCCCTTTTTCCCCGCTTTTAAAAATACAAGAACAACAACCCCCACCCCCCCCCCGAAAAAAAAATAAATAAACAAAGACAAACTTAGTTTTTTCTTTCTTTTTTCTGGTTCGGTACTATAACCATGCTAAGAAATTGCCTCCGGTTTAAGATCAAAAGTCCCCCGTTGTTGTAATTAAATAGGTGGTTAAAAATGTCGTATTTAATTTGATTTACAGCATCAGCTTCTTGCAATGGTCGTTTAAAAATTACATGGTTCGTTATCTTCAGACCGGAATATTTACGTTGGATTTCTTAGCATGGCAAACTTCGAATCGGGAGTTCTCAGTATGTAGAAACGAAATGTCAATGTCGCTCTTTTTAGTGGTCTATATGGCAACCGGAAGTACTAAAAAAGGTTCAAAATGGATCCTAAAAGTTAGATAGACCTCTTACCTAAAACGTCCAACTGAAACTTTTCAGATACAATATACGAAGTTCTCAAAATTAAAATGTTCTGCGTACGTTTATAATGCATCTTTTCATACCAAAAATCTCCGATTTCTGTGCGTAAAAGTACAATTTCTTTTAAAACAGTGAATGAAACTCATCAAACATGCATCGTTTAAGTAAACTGGCCCTAATCAAAAAAATTTCACCTACTAAAACTTGCATAATGAACTCAAATAAACTGTATACATGTACGAAGCGGAATAATCAATACCGATTTTTTGTCATTACAATATAAATAAAGACAAAGGCTAAACAAATAATATAGGGGTGTGCACCCATGCTCTCCACCCACCCATCTGACATAAAAAAAAACTAACTCCAAAAGTCATTTGTAGATCCGGGTTATTATGCATACGTCATAGACGTAAATATAACGTGCTACCCAACAGTGCATCCAGGTCATCCGTAATGAATGAAATAAATGAATACATGAAAGCGACCCTCAATTTCTGTTCTGTTTTATTTCATCTGAAACTAAAACAATGGATATTTAATACGTCCTCACCTTACCACCCCCCCTTTTTCCCCGCTTTTAAAAATACAAGAACAACAACCCCCACCCCCCCGAAAAAAAAATAAATAAACAAAGACAAACTTAGTTTTTTCTTTCTTTTTTCTGGTTCGGTACTATAACCATGCTAAGAAATTGCCTCCGGTTTAAGATCAAAAGTCCCCCGTTGTTGTAATTAAATAGGTGGTTAAAAATGTCGTATTTAATTTGATTTACAGCATCAGCTTCTTGCAATGGTCGTTTAAAAATTACATGGTTCGTTATCTTCAGACCGGAATATTTACGTTGGATTTCTTAGCATGCGAGATGCTTATGCCAGATTATCTAAAGTTAATTGTCACATTGAATCTTCGAAATCCTAATGTTCTTTTTTTTCTATCTACTATCATTTATTCGATTTATACATGTTAAATATTCTTTATTTTCTTCTTTGCATTAATTTTCAATCTACCTTTAAGTACAAGGAACAGATGGAATTAACCTGTGGCCAAATATTCGAGATGGGGATGGACAGTCAGACAGAAAAGAATTTGTTTATAACTTAGATGATTCAGTGACACCTTTTGTCGGTCATGCAGCTATAAGGTTTGTGCCCTTTCCGTTATATTGCAGTCGAATGAAATTGTCAAGAGATGAAAATGTGCGATCACATGATCACAATGATTTGTATCTTAAGCCGACAAGATGAAGCAAGAACGGAACCTTAATACAAAATCAGCAACATAAAGCTATTTCGAAAATAGACTGGTTTTTCATCAACATACATAGAGGATATTTCCAATATCAAAATCCTTTCAACAGAGTGTAAGAAGCAGAGGTGTAAAATTGAAGATAAAAACTTTATTTTTCAGAATTGGCGACTATAAATTAATTGAAGGGTTTGCAGGGGCTTACAATGGCTGGTACCCGGTA
The DNA here is from genome assembly GCA_963971305.1 of Arcuatula senhousia. Taxonomy (NCBI): domain Eukaryota; kingdom Metazoa; phylum Mollusca; class Bivalvia; order Mytilida; family Mytilidae; genus Arcuatula; species Arcuatula senhousia. The sequence goes on along the minus strand of CAXARO010000035.1, from coordinate 43,824 downwards.
CCTGACACAGAGGAAGAAGCTAAAATAGAGGAACCAGAAGTAGCTTATTATCAGCTTTATAATCTTGTCAGTAAGTCATTATTTAAGAGACGTTCTTAGGTCCACTGCAATCTAATTACTTTAGATTTAAGAGTGCTCGTCCTTTTACATGACCATACTTGTTAGATTGCTAAAGCAGCAGTCCTTTTACATGACCATACTTGTTAGATCACTAAAGCACCAGTCTTTTACATGACCATACTTGTTAGATCGCTAAAGCAGCAGTCCTTTTACATGACCATACTTGTTAAATCACTAAAGCAGCGGTCCTTTTACATGACCATACTTGTTAGATCGCAAAAGCAGCAGTCCTTTTACATGACCACATACGTGTTAAATCACTAAAGCAGCAGTCTTTTACATGACCATACTTGTTAGGTCGCTAAAGCAGCAGTCCTTGTACATGATCATACTTGTTAGATCGCTAAAGCAGCAGTCCTTTTACATGATCATACTTGTTAGATCGCTAAAGCAGCAGTCCTTGTACATGATCATACTTGTTAGATCGCTAAAGCAGCGGTCCTTTTACATGACCATACTTGTTAGATCACTAAAGCAGCAGTCCTTGTACATGTTCATACTTGTTAGATCACTAAAGCATTAGTACTTTTACATGACCATACTTGTTAGATCGCTAAAGCAGCGGTCCTTTTACATGACCATACTTGTTAGATCACTAAAGCAGCAGTCCTTGTACATGTTCATACTTGTTAGATCACTAAAGCATTAGTACTTTTACATGACCATACTTGTTAGATCGCTAAAGCAGCGGTCCTTTTACATGACCATACTTGTTAGATCACTAAAGCAGCAGTCCTTGTACATGTTCATACTTGTTAGATCACTAAAGCATTAGTACTTTTACATGACCATACTTGTTAGATCGCTAAAGCAGCGGTCCTTTTACATGACCATACTTGTTAGATCACTAAAGCAGCAGTCCTTGTACATGACCATACTTGTTAGATCGCTAAAGCAGCAGTCCTTGTACATGACCATACTTGTTAGATCACTAAAGCAGCAGTACTTTTACATGACCATACTTGTTAGATCACTAAAGCAGCAGTCCTTGTACATGACCATACTTGTTAGATCACTAAAGCAGCGGTCCTTTTACATGACCATACTTGTTAGATCACTAAAGCAGCGGTCCTTTTACATGACCATACTTGTTAGATCACTAAAGCAGCGGTCCTTTTACATGACCATACTTGTTAGATCGCTAAAGCAGCGGTCCTTTTACATGACCATACTTGTTAGATCGCTAAAGCAGCGGTCCTTTTACATGACCATACTTGTTAGATCACTAAAGCAGCGGTCCTTTTACATGACCATACTTGTTAGATCGCTAAAGCAGCGGTCCTTTTACATGACCATACTTGTTAGATCGCTAAAGCAGCGGTCCTTTTACATGACCATACTTGTTAGATCACTAAAGCAGCAGTACTTTTACAAGCCGCAGGATAAAACTAAATCTAAATATGGAATGAACGTATTGATGAACAGAGGAACTTAATGACTAAAGAATGTATTTGGTAATTGATGCTTACATACCAGAGATGCAAATAGATTTCTATGCTAAAAACACAAGAACCAACGGGCCATTCAAATGATAGGTCGACACACACAAAGCAACAAAACTGCAATCAACATATAAAGACTAGATATATAAAGAGATTTAACTTAGGTGGTCTCAAGAAAGCTGTAGGCATTTGGAACCATGTAGATTGATTTGTTTGACACATAAAGAATTGATTTATGTGTTTTGTATGCCTTAACCTCAAGTCGACTTGAACATTAGATGTAACTTTGTTGACATTTTTGACACAAATTTATGTTTACCTGATTGAGGTTTTGTACTGTTTGTAAAAATATTTTTTCAGTTATTATTGCTCATCGTTTGTTGAGACATTACGTAGACATTATTCCCTATTCCAGTAAACTTCTTGGAGGTACATGTATATAGTTTTCCATTTTTCAGACGACCCAAACGAACATGACAACTTACACTTGAAAGAACCAAAATTATTAAAAGAGATGAAGGAACGACTGGACAGTTATAAGAAGTATATCGTACCTCCTGTGACAGAGAAAGCTGACCCTGCTTCTAATCCAAATAACTTCAATGGATTCTGGACTCCAGGATGGTGCTAATATCAAGATAATTTGATTACAATGGAACTGGACTTGTAACAATGAATTTGTTTCATATTGTTATGATATCAATACTGTGCAATGAAATTATTACATTTTAAAAAAAATAATGGCTTCAGTTTCGTTAAGTTTATGTCAACCACAACTGCATTATAATTGACAAATGACACATAATATTATATTTTTTTATTTGATAACATAAATAATTTATTTAAAACATAAATAAAACATACATATATAAAAATGTGTATCTGAAACATTGATTTATAACACTTATTAAATTGAAGCCGCTAAACCTTTTACCTTTACTAATTGCGATTCAATTTGCATTTTCACTTTTTACATAAAAAAATTGCTTAACTGATCTCGACTTACTGATTTGTGTAGAATTTGATAGTGTCTTTCTGATCTCTTTTGCACCGGACACAGTTTCAATGAACAAAAATGTCCAGTTGTGTAAAAAACGTTCATCTACAATAAAATTTACCTACACATCGCATTTACAGATGTCAATACTAAGTCTTATATATTAAAATCTTATTACATACTTATAATAAAATAAATAGAGATCGGGGTAATATATGTCGTGTATGATCGTTGAGCGTAAATATTCCGTCATGTGTAAAATATTTGCATAAATTGTTGAAAAGAATTGATTCCGCCAAAGATCGTCAAAGAGTTTTTAAAAATTGTTTAGGTTTTAAATCAATAAGACATGCTTTTTAAAAATCTTATTTTCTTTTTAAAAGACTGAAAAAGCAGATCGTGCGTTATAAAGTATGTTGTGTTAAAAAGTTAGGTTAATTCCAAGTTTCCGACAAACTTCGAGAACAGCGACCTTAATTTGATTGGCTTTTACATGTACCCCCTCACCCACAGTGAAAGAGATCCAGGAAATAATGGATTAAAAATACCTTTGAATTCCACCTATATTGGTTACCAAATAAGTCGATAAAAGTCTGGAAACCCATTATCTTTCACAGGGTTTAAGGCCAATAATCTTTTGAGAAATTAAAGTATCGTCCAGAGGGGGGAAAGACTATTTCTGGAATCGCCCAAATAATCTGGCAGATTCCATTGTTCTTCTCGGTTCAAAGTAAGAATCGTTTTACAGCTATTTTGTCGCTAAAATGTAACTGTATTTTTCGGTTCTATAATTCTGGATCTGCCCCTGGCGTTTGTTTTAAATAATAAACATAAAGTTTGTATCAGCAAAACTGTATTTTAACGGACGGAAAAGCCGATGGCATTATTGTAGACAGTTCTCAATCTGTAGCCGATCGTGCACATGCTTAGCATGTTAGACTGCAAATTTACTCTTATTTGAAAAAAGAGCTTTTCAAACATCATTTTGTTCAACATTTGGTTAAAATTCAAGCGGCTATGTTGACATCTCAAGTAGACGTGGTTTAAAAATTAGGTCAATCTAGGACATGCCGTCGAAAATCACAATGTATTGATTTTCTGTCATTACATGACAGTTAGTTGCAAAAAAGTAGGTCAATCCATGACTGCGAAATTTCTCCCAATGACGAAATGGCCTGTTAATCTGTCTGTATTTATTTGCAATTGTTAAAATAATGCACATATATTCAATCTGTTTAAATCTGCAAAACTTTTATTATCGACGGATTAAAAAGCATGCATGAATGGACAATTTATGTTGAAGCCGTTGAAATTTCAGTTGCACTACATTCAAGTTCTCGCGGCAGCTAACATAAAAGTGGCATGTTTTGCTCCTTTGGGTACCAAATTTCTAAACGGAAAAGGGGGAACAATCTTCAAGCGACTGTGAACCTGATACAAAAAATCCAAAAAATCACGAAGTTGATCTTCTAATAACAATGTGCAATTTGGGTTATTTGCAGAGGGGTCCAGAGGAGCGTATGCCCCGTTGAATTGAGAGATAAATGTTTCTGTATTTAATTTCCGCACAATATTACACTTAAGCATAACCCCTCTTTTTTCAAAGGGATCCGGATCAGGTTTATACTCTTTATTGTTTAAATTAGAGAGGTGACTAACTAGCGCACTATTAGACGTGCCCCTCTCGGGATTTCTTGATCCACCACTGTTTTATCGATTAAAAAGCATGCATGAATGGACAATTTATGTTGAAGCCGTTGAAATTTCAGTTGCACTACATTCAAGTTCTCACGGCAGCTAACATAAAAGTGGCATGTTTTGCTCCTTTGGGTACCAAATTTCTAAACGGAAAAAGGGGAACAATCTTCAAGCGACTGTGAACCTGATACAAAAAATGCAAAAAATCACGAAATTGATCTTCTAATAACAATGTGCAATTTGGGTTATTTGCAGAGGGGTCCAGAGGAGCGTATGCCCCGTTGAATTGAGAGATAAATGTTTCTGTATTTAATTTCCGCACAATATTACACTTAAGCATAACCCCTCTTTTTTCAAAGGGATCCGGATCAGGTTTATACTCTTTATTGTTTAAATTAGAGAGGTGACTAACTAGCGCACTATTAGACGTGCCCCTCTCGGGATTTCTTGATCCACCACTGTTTTATCGATTAAAAAGCATGCATGAATGGACAATTTATGTTGAAGCCGTTGAAATTTCAGTTGCACTACATTCAAGTTCTCACGGCAGCTAACATAAAAGTGGCATGTTTTGCTCCTTTGGGTACCAAATTTCTAAACGGAAAAGGGGGAACAATCTTCAAGCGACTGTGAACCTGATACAAAAAATGCAAAAAATCACGAAATTGATCTTCTAATAACAATGTGCAATTTGGGTTATTTGCAGAGGGGTACAGAGGACCGTATGCCCCGTTGAATTGAGAGATAAATGTTTCTGTATTTAATTTCCGCACAATATTACACTTAAGCATAACCCCTCTTTTTTCAAAGGGATCCGGATCAGGTTTATACTCTTTATTGTTTAAATTAGAGAGGTGACTAACTAGCGCACTATTAGACGTGCCCCTCTCGGGATTTCTTGATCCACCACTGTATAAAACTAGACCCAGCTCGCCCCGTCAAATGTGCATTTTTGTCTGTATTCATGCAGAATAAACTAAATTTTATATGAATATGAATAGCATAGACCAATAAAACCAAAAATTGCCAATAGTACCAGAATACCAAATTATGACTAAGATAAACCTATGTCTGGGGAAGGAAGAAGTTTAAGGACTTTTGACAATTTTGAAATTTACAACAGTTAAATTTCAAAGCTTTGATGCGTTCGTCAAAACAATAATGTTGATGCCAGAGCGGGCTACCCGCGGGGAATTAAAACTCCCCCAGCAGAACTAACCGTCACGGATGTTAGAAAGAAAAATTATAAAGTTACAGATAGTAAATTTTGCTACACTTGCCGCGCGTTCAAGACTCATCAGAGGCGCTCTACCTGAATTTTCGTTTAAAATTTATTGTTAGTGATCTGAAAATTTGTACGTAGCCTCAGGTAGTAGTTCCACGAGGATCAATTTTCTGTCTGTTTGACATCTACTTCCTGTTTCAATACATAGGCTAATTTCCCTTCCATAGGTCCAAATGTGAACGAGTGAGATAAGTGAGGGTGCTTACAAGATATTGTTTTTAAGTCGTAAATAATTGTTACAAATTTCCAGACAAAAAAAATGAAAAAAAAAGTTTGTATGACTAAGGGAGCAACCATTTGGTTTTATGGGGGGCTATGGATTTTTATCCATCCTGCCTTTTTATTTTCAGACAAAACCGAGTCTGGATTTTTTGAGCGCTAGCGCGCGCAATTTTTTTTAAAAGCTACTATATTTTTTAAGCCAAAAATACCATCCTGCCTTTTTTTAACCGTCAAATCACTGTGGTGCCTTTTTATTTCTTGATTCTTTCCATCCTGCCTTTTTATTTCAAATTTCACCATAGCCCCCTCCCCCCATTAAAATCAAATTGTCGCTCCCTAATGAGACTCTCAAGTGAAAGAAGCAATGAGGTACAAAAGGGGCTAAATATAAACTAGAAAATACAGTTAACTCGAACAACAACAGAACAACAATACAAAGTCACAACTGAACAACAATCAGCAACGCGAACTAATGTAGAAAGAGTGAACTCCATGGCGCCAGAAGAGCAAGCGGTCTAGCTGCACTAGCACACCTGTTGCTCTACTATAAATTGCCTATTCAGCGTATCAAACCCGTTGAAGGAAGAAAGAAAAAAAACGAAGTTTAACGCATCTGACAGATAAAGTTATATTTGTCTAAGGATACAATGAACATGAAATGAGGATGAAGTAGAGAAAATTAGGTTACAAAGCTAATCGGAGTTGGGAGTTTAGACTGCCACTGGAAAAAGGGATTGATGGGTAGGGTACGGGCAATTTAGCCTGCTGCCGGGGATCCTACATCATTGGAAACCCAGGGGTTCTTCTTTCGCTTACTCATTCATCACCCCTGGGACATTTGGTATGAAATCGTTCGTTTCGAGTTCAGGATCTGATCTTGAACTTGATACTATTTATATATAGAAACATGTTTAAATCGCGTTAGAAAAATGTAAAGCGACCAATCAGAAAGCTCGATACAAAACTATGAAAAAAGAAGTATTTCATGCGTAATGTCCCAGGGGTGATGAACGAGTAGGCGACACAAGAACCCCTGGGTTTCCGAGGATGGGATCCTACTGGTCCTACTCTTATCGATATCTGCAGCAGGGCTCTTAGTGCGAGGGACGTGGAGTTTTTCTCGAACACAGTTCACCATCAATTTTGAGGTCAGGTTTTCTACATTATAGCCTGACAACCCTGCATCTCTCAATGTAAGAGATGTCCCATTCAACCACCTGGGGCACACATCTCCTACGGGGATATTCAAAACGTAAAGTCTATTAAAATCAATGACATTAAAACGACCTGTGCAGATCTAATTGCAGTAGACAAGACCATCCCCACCAAGTAAAGTGCATTGATGTTGTTTCATTTATAATGCGTATCATAGATGAATTTTTTATTGAATTCTTAACTTAGTGTTACTAGTGTTTTAATGTTTTAACACTTAAACTATCCATAAGTTTCAAAGAATTTCAGTCCCGTGCGGGGCCCGGGTGGCGAATAGGCCACAGCAGAGCCTTGCTTGTCGTCAGAGGCGACTACAGGTCTTGGGATTCTGTCGTCGGGTCAGTGCTCAGCCCACAGAACGACCAAGTGTGTACCCTAGGTGGCTGAATAGGGTAGCCCTCGTCCGCTGGGGTTGTCAGGTCTATAATACGGAAACCCTGACCGCCGACCATAGTGGACCAACGTGTGCGGAGAGTGCCACGCTTCATGCACGTAAAAGACCCCTCTGTGGACCGCCAAGTAGTGCATCACATAGGCTAAATTTTCCGCCCCTACCCACCTCTCCCCCTTTTCCTGTGGTTCTTCTAAATTCACCGTCCCCACCCCATATTTCATTTATAATCATCATTTCATGTTCATTTTATGATCATCCTTTTCATGTTCATCGCCTGTAAATAACCTACATAGCGTTGCACGGGCTTAAAACACCAACTAACTCACTCACTCACTCACTCACTCACTCAAAGAATTTCAATAGGGTGAGACATGAAACGTCTCATTTTGTGCTAAATTCATACAAAAGACATTTGTTGCACACGGACTGTGTCCATAGCGGCCCGCTAGGCAATATGCGTCTGAGTCCACACTTGTACAATGTATATTATAAAATAAATTAACCCTTTTTACCATCAGAATGTTGTTTTTCAAATGTTTTTACACATTTTAACTTAACTTGCAGGCAATTAATTGAAAAGAAACACAACGTAAATTAATTTTGTACAACAACATACTATCCTAGATATAATAACATACAAATATATAGGCAAACCTTACCTATTTTATGTAAATGAACATTCAAATATATTTGTTGTTGTTGAATATCGTGTTACCTTTTATGTTACTGCCGAATTTTCTGCTTCATTTATTTCATTATTTTACAATATAAATATAATAATTGAAACATGCATTTCACTATCTGATCACCTTTTTTATCAAACACATTATTACTGTCTTCAATGGGCGTACAATGTATTTATGTAATTCATGACAATAATTTTTGGCATCATTTTCAAATAAAAGTGCTCAATTATGTCCATTACAGTAGACACTTCATGTCAATATACAGTTTAAAGATTTTGTTTATTTCTGTCCGGATTGGCATTTTTTACAGTACACATATGGCTTACTTTTGCACTTGTTTTTCTTTTCTTTGGTGTAATGTGAAACTGAATTTACATTATAGTAGGAGGCAATGGACACATATCTAAATTATCCATTTTGTAAGTTTTAAGGTATTTCATCAATAATGAATCAATGTTTTAATCGAGTTTCAGTTGAATCTTTGTGCGTGGTCTTATGCGAACTTCTCGAAGACATTATTCTTGAACTAAGAAATCCTCGAACCCTTCTACTACATCCAAAACTAACAAATATAAATAGTCCTTGAGACGCATTAAGTAGAATGAATATATATGAAATAACATTGATGTTTGTCCATTGGTAAACAAAGCCTAAAATCCACGTCAGTCCGATTATAGACGTTAATTTAAAGTAAATGGAGAATGTGTGTCGGTGTGTTGTATTACTAGAGACAACATTTGGCAGCGCTTCGATCTTACAGATGACAAGTATGAACATAATAAAGTTAGACAACACTACAATCCCAAGGGGACAGGCAAATGTTATAAGTACCATGATATGTTCAGAAATGTAACAGTTCTGTCCTCCATAACCAAAATAGGTAGTCTCGGATGTTGAGATAAATCTTGAGTATACGATATTTATACTCATTAGAATGACTGTGACTGTAGAAGAAAATAAAAAATAAAGGAAGACGCTCCACTTGGAGAAGTTGTGTTTGGCGGATCGCATAAAGTATAGTACCCTGAACATATGGATTGCACAAACGCTCATCCACATAATGGAGGAAAGCCAGAAGTAATGTGTAGCTCCGCCTACAATTGCACAAGTGATGGCGCTTGAATTTGCATTGATTCCAAAAAGATACAAAGCATGTGCTATCATCAAATGTGTAGACAACATGATAGTATTCCATCCTGGTATAGTTCGAAGTTCTTTCATTGTCCCATATACAATCAATGTTAGAAGTAAAGACATTATTGAAATAGCTGAACATACGAATGACATAAATTGTTCCACTTTATCTTTGTCAGCCTCCTGAGTATTTGCCAAAGTCATTGCCATTATATAGTCATCAACACAAATGAAATACATATTTTCAAAGGTCTTGACATAGTTTAAATTGATTGTCATATTGACATTGTTGATGTAGATTGTCATTTCATTGGCAAAAAAGGAGACATTTGATCGATCAAATTTCAAACGAGGACAAAAATAATTGGTTATTACTTCCACTGATTGATAATCATACATGTAACAACCCATGTGATGGTCGTTAAAAATTTCCGATGGTAGATTTGGAAAACGAATCAAGTTTGGTAAAGATCTAAAAGACATATGAGAAATAAGTTTAATCGGTATTGTCATATTGTTCCCAAAGCTGGTGAAAGATATCTTGAATGGCCTGGACAGAGAAATAATATACTTTTCCTGGTCATGTAAATCGTATTGTAGAAATGAGAACTTGAAGACGAATAATAATCCACTTATAAATAATTCCGCAGGGTACTTCTCACACAATATGTAGGATATCTGTGACTTCATATGATTACTTAAAGCATGAAGAATATTGTGTCCTAACTCTTCATAGCATGTTATGTTTGATGCATTGCATTCAATATGTTCCTCAGATAAGATTGTCTTATAGTAAACCTCGTATAGCTGATTTGACATTTCTTGAAGTAGAGGAGTACAAGCCTTAGCTTTAATGTTATAATAGTGAAATGAGGGACAGATCAAATCCCAGCAAACACCCTAGAAAACAGAAAGAATACACTTGTTTAAAAATCAATATAAAAAACTTATGTTTTTTCGAGCAGTTTTTATAAGGGTTTCTACAACAAGTACAGTATTCGTTTTATTTATTTTCAAACACATGCATTGATGCAAATCTGCTTCCCTTGCCTGTCTTTTGAGGAAAGTTTCTTCCTTAAGATATTGGAACTGGTCATCGTGGTCATGTTAACAATATACGCTGTGTTGATTTTCATATAAAAAAAACAACAAAAAAGTGCAAATTTTCATGAATTTGTCAATGGAGGATCTAAATTGCATGATATTCCCTTAATCATATACTTGATATGTAGATCTATAAATAATGTGATAATAACATTACTGAACTTGTAGAATCAATCTCAAAGGTCCATAAGACAAGACAAAACACGGAAGACATAACGGAAAAATTGAAGATCGCAATAGTCCTTACTTGGCACATGCATTTCAAAAGAAATGGTAGTTAAGGCGCGCTAAAACTCCCCTTCCATTGCGATCTATGGGTCCGGTAGTTACAGAAAACACAACAGGTTTTTTGAAGACATATTAGGAATGCTAAGGTGATCATCTCAGTACATCAACCAGCCAAACACTAATCAAAGCAAGAACTAACCATTTCCTCTAACAAAATAATAAAAGGGTAATGAGAAAGTAATACCTGAACAATTGTTTGACCTCCTTGACATTTGTGTGTGTCGTCTTGTTCATAGTCATCTTGTCTAAAGTCTAATAATGCTGTAAACGTTCCAAATAGTAACCCTGCACTTGAATCCGGAAACAAGAGGTCATCTTCTAAGCATCCCATTTTGGGAGAGTCATCATTATTGCATATGTAACAAAACACATTTCTGTATTTGTTCATGTAGATAGAAGAGTAACTTGTACATGCTTTATCAATAGTTTCATTGTATCTACTCCATTTGCCTGTCTGGTTACATGATGTGTAATATCCCCATTCACATGTTTCTGTACTGTTGTTTGGGTCCAAAAATATCATATTACACTCAACGCCCTCGCGGACATTCGTCAGTAAATCTCTTAATGAAGTAGGAGGTTTTTTAAATGGGTTTCCTGAAGAACATTGGAAAATACTTGGCCATTCAATGGGCAAAGTTCGATCAATGTTGTTGCACATGGCACAGTAAATGTTTTTATAGGTCTGAGAATAATTCGACAAATATACCGGAGCAAATAGGGTTTCATCAAAGGGATCAAAACCAAAATCAGATGATTCGCATTTCTCTACTATTGATTGGTCAGAATAGCTCGAAGGACACGCGCCAATCATGTAGTACGAAAGAGTTGAATATATTCTCGTGTTGTTAAAAGGTATCACTTGAGGACGTACACATGTTTTGTTTCCATGATTAACCCCTTCAATGACTTCACATTGTTGAACAGAAATTGGCAATGATGAACTGTTATTACACCAACACATTTGGCAACAACTGGAATATATAGAAGTAGAACAGTCAATATCAAAACCGGTACGTTCTAAATCATCACACAGTGGTTGCCATGGACAATATAATAGTTCTGCTTCAATGCGTAATCGTGTAAAGTCATCATTTATATCATGGGCCACTTCTTTTGCTTCCATTATGTCTATCCGGGAGGGGTAATCGTTCGGAATGCCACAACATAATATACTTGTACACAGTGAAGATGCCACAAGCATAATAGAATACAGGATATCCATGGGTATTCCAAATAGGGTTTGTTCTACAAAATAAAACGATGCGTCTTGGTAAAGTTTGTGGCAAAGAATATAAAACTGTGTCCTACTTTTATAAATTAAAGACTGGCTAGAGAATCGGATGCTCTACTATACTGTAAACGTACTTTCTTTGCGCAGGAACTTATTTTCACAAATTAGCGATGTTACTCAAGTAAAAGGGTACTAAATTTCACGCTTCTGCTCACTGTTCGATTCATTTAATACTTGTACATTTTAATTCGTGTTGCGGGTATTTAATTTCGCAAAAAAAAAAAAGTCTGACCGCGAAATCTGTGAAAATAAATACCCCGCAAAAAATAAGAACGTTTACAGTAATTGTTAAAAAAAGGCTAACTAAAGAGGGTTATTTAAGAATGTTGAACGGACAATAAAGAAGGCAACTGATGACCTCCTCGTTAGAAAATAAGTTTAGAAGAGTCTTTCATAGACAAAAGACGGTTCAAACTATTTTTTGTTGAAATGTATCAATAATTGTTTTATATAATAATTTGTTGTAAAGTAGTAGTTCTTTACCTTTTAGGATTTCCAACATTCGAATGAAAAATTCTTAATACATTTTTTAAGGAAAACTAAATGAAGATCATGACCGAGTTTAAGCAAATTTAAAGATATATAGTTTTCCTTTTGCATCTAACATGAAACTCTAAATTTACATCTCTTGCATAAATTAAGAACCCGTTTTTAGTTAAAGTTCATATGTTAAGAGCAGATCATAAAAATCAAGACAGACTTACCCTTTATAAAGTGATACCAATTATGTAAGATGTTTCTTAGTCAGGTCTTTACCTTAAGGTATAAATAATTTTGTATATTATCAACTTCATGATGTAGTAAAAATGTATAGATGCTTTGTTTGATATTATTTAAAACAAAATATAAAAATATTTTTTTATTTCTATATATCAAAGTGAACATACGCATATATTTTGTATCCTTTGGGTATTAACGACATCCTTGATTAACACATTTTTATCTTTATGCTCCATAGCATTTAAGAAAGAAGTTAGCTGTAGGTTATTATTCAATATGTAACGTATTTATTTGATATATTTGATCTGTTTACCTTACCTTGTTTACCTTGTCTGTGAGATCGTCAATTAGGCATAATGCCTCTCTGATGCGTTTCAATGAGGTTTGTTGCGCCAGCTTCCGGTCCATAGAAATCTGGTTCAAATTTAATTGGAAAATTTTTCCAATATTTATTTAGTGCACTTTTAAAACTATTCACACTGTCTACTTCTACGACATTTTGGGAGAGAGAATTCCAGGTGTCGACTATTCTTTGTGAGAAACTGAATTTGCGTATGTTTGTTCTGCAGTGCTTTTTGTAGATCTTATATTTGTGGCCTCTATTTGATTTATCTTTGAGGGGGGAACATTTTGTCTTTTGCATATACTTTGTCTATTTTTTAATTTTTTTTTTAAAGTTTCCACCATATCTGCTCTGGCCCTCCTGTATTGTAGTGATGGTAGTCTAAGGCTTTTCAGTCTTTCTGCATAGCTAAGATGAATGATTTTTCTTACTAATTTTGTAGCTCTACGTTGAACATCTTCAATTGATATTGCTTCTCTCTTGTTTATTACGGACCATACGCAGCTACTATATTCTAGATGTGACCTGGCTAAGCCTTTATTTAGGAAACGAACATCTCTTTATCTAGGTATTTGAAGGTCCGACTGATAAACCCAAGTTTTTGGTTTGCCTTTTTAACTTGTGCATTTATGTGTTCTTGGAAATTTAGTTTATTGTCAATGATGATTCCTAAATCTCTCTCGCTGGTGGTTGCTTCAATTTAATGTTCGGCTATGTTATATTGTGCCTATGATTCTGTTCCTCAGTGTATATGTTTACATTTAGCCTTGTTGAGTTTTAGGAGCCATATATCTGACCAGTTTTCGAGTTTTTTCAAATCGTCTTGAAGACTTTTTTTGTTCTCTTCGTTGTTTGTGACAGCGTATTGTTTTGTGTCATCAGCAAAGAGCTTAGCCACGTTATCAATTGCTTCTGGAAGAGCTAGAGACCAGTTTGAATTAGCACCATTTAATGTTACCCTTTGTTTTTTGTCACTCAGGAAATCTTTGATCCATTTAAGCAAGTTGCCCGTTATGCCATAACCTTCAAGTTTTTGGAGAAGTCTTTTGTGTGGCACTGTGTCAAAGGCCTTCTGGAAGTCTAGGTATATTGCATCTATTTGGTTGTGATTATCGAGATCTTCAGTCCATTTGTCTAATACCTCTATGAGTTACGTAACACAGGAACGGCCTTTTCTAAAACCATGCTGGTGCTTGGTAAATAGATTATTACTCTCCATGTAATTCATGAGATTATCTCTAATAATTCTCTCCATTGTTTTTACATATAATGGATGTGAGACTTATGGGTCTATAATTTGAGACATCACTTCTTGCACCTTTCGAGTGGATTGGTGTAGCATTTGCAATTTTCCACTCATCTGGTAGTTTTCCTTGTTCCATTGATTTGTTGAAAAGTAGTGTCACCGGTTTTGCAATGTATTTTGGTGTTTCTTTATGAATTTTGGATGCATACCGTCGGCACCTTGAGATTTTGATTCTTTAACTGATTTGAGATGTTTCATTTCTATATTTTCATCAAAGACTATGTTATCTAGTTGCTTTTCTGTTTTGGGGTTGAAAGTTGGCAAGGTGTTATTTTCGGGTTCGACTGTAAAAACGCTCTGGAAAAGGTTATTTAAGAGTTCTGCTTTTTTGTTGTTGTCAACATGGACTTGGCCTTCATTGTCGATGATACATTGGATATTTTCCTTCACTTTGGTCTTCGATTGTACATATTTCCAAAAAAGTTTGTTATCGTCTTTACATTTTAAAGCTACTTCTTTTTCGTAGTTCAGGTGGGCTTCTCTTACTTTATTTGGCTGATGTAGATTTGGCTGAGTCATATAGTTCTTTGTTATAAGGGCTTCCACAGTTCTTATATTTGTTCCATTTTTTCTTTTATCTCTGACCGCCGCAAGGGTATCCTTATCCATCCATGGGGTATCATACTTTCTAGGTCTAGATTTACACACTGGTATGTTATTCTTACAAGTATTTGATGTTTTATCGGTAAACCTAAGCCATAGTTCGTTGATATCGCCATTGTTTAGAAGGAATTCCCAATCAACTGTCGACAGGTCTCTCTCTATTGCTGTGTAATCTCCCTTAAAGTATTTCAATCTATTAAAATTTTGTACATCATCATGGCCAGTTTTGTAGTTAAGCTGGAAGCTTAAAACCTCATGGTCGCTGTTTCCCAGGGGTGCATTGTGGTGTATTAAGTTTATCATACCTTAAGCTTCTTCATTTGTAAAAGTCGAGTAAGCTTTGATTATTGTCGTTCCTATATCTGGTTGTTTTTGTGACATGTTGAGTTAAGTAGGAGTCCGGTACAATTTCGAGAAATTTGTTGGATATATGTTCCTGTCTTGTGTTTGTGGTTTGGAGTCTTTGAAGTTAAAATCCCCCATATGTAGTATGCAATCGAATCTTCTATTATTTTGGCAAAAAATGTCTCGTAGTTCTTGGATACAATTTGGTATTGAGGCATTTGGGCTTCTATATGTACAGGTTACGAGTAGATTTTGACCATGCGGAGATACTTTTCCTATTTGTAGATTTTCTATAAATTGCTTACATGTACTTTCTATGGGAAATGTTTGTAGATTGTCTTTCGTATAAATAATGCATCCTCTTCCTGTGTAGACTCTTTTACTGAGAGTGTGTGTGGTGTACCCTGGTAGTTTCCATACTGATTCTGTAAAGTAATCTGCAATGTTATTTGGGTTTGTCTCTGTTATTGCTATTATATCATATTTTTCATCAGCGATCAGGACTTGAAGCTGTGTTTGAAATAAAGGTAATGACAAAACTACCGAACTTGAATGACCAATCTCACAGTCCAGAGAAAATGACAAAAACGAATCAGTCATACCGGAGAATCGGTGGATCGCAATGGTCCTGACTTGGTACAGGCATTTCAAACGAAATGGTGGGTTAAACCAGGTTTTATGGCGCCAAACCTCCCTCTTCCATTGCGATCTTCAAGTCCATAATATATACAGTTACATAGAAGAGTGTGACACTGTAAAATTTGCTTAACCCATAATATATAGTTACGTAATATAGTCTGACACTGTAAAAATTTTTTGGAATTAGGTTTTATAAGTCGAATATAATAGGACATTTAGGATTTGAAAATTATCATGAACAAAATACAGAAGTTTTTGTCTGGAACTTTCTTGTAATTTTTATTTGAGAGAAATACAAAACCAGAATAATTAAAGATCGCAATGGTCCTGACTTGGTACAGGCACTTCCAAAGAAGTGGTGGGTTAAACCAGGTTTTATGGCGCCAAACCTCCCTCTTCCATTGCGATCTTAGGATCCGGTAATGACCATAGAACGCAACAAAAGTGAAAGTTTTTTTGTCGAATAATCGGGTGATATTGTTTCGAGATTTCTCAAACTTTGTCACTAGAAGCATGTAAAATTTCCGTTACCGTTATTCACAGCAGCTACATACATTTTGTACAGGTCTCGTATTTTGTATAAAGCCTCACTAAAAGTATGCCTCGCCGTCGGCACCAATATGCGACTCATTAACAGTATATCGAGGCGATTAGTACACCCCAAGTGTCTGCATACTAAATATCAGATGTCTAGGTAAATATATTATACTTTTCAAGTAATTCATTTTTCCTAAGTCTTACTAAGAAGTTTACAACCCCCAAAAAGACCTAAGTTCACAGAGTCATTGAAGCATGAAAATAGGGTCAATATCCCATAGCATGGTAGCATTGCATAGATCATAATTTTCAAGGACTTTATTTTCCACACAAGTCTTACAATGATGTGTTAGACCCCCCAAAAGGATCTAATTTATTAACCCTAAGGTTCTTCCTACCCCAGACATAGGTTGAATATCTTAGTAATAATTTGGTTCCCCAGTTTGGTATTTTTGGTTATACTGTTCTATGCTCTTCATATTCATAGTGTTTGGCATTTTCAATATTTTTGGTAGAGCGCCTCTGATGAGTCTTGAATAGACGAAACGCGCGTCAGGCGTAGCAAAATTCATTGTCTGGAACTTTGTTGTCATTTGCATTTCACAGAGTCATTGAAATTTAAAATCAAAATAGGGCTAGGGTCACATGGCATGGTCCTAGTTGCATAGACCCAACTTGTCTGTATCAGAAATTTCAGAATGCTTGGTGTTATACTTTTATCCGGGACTTTTAATGTCAATCATTTTTTCATAAAAGTCTTATAAAGAAGTTTACGTCTAAAAAAAGACCTAAGTTCGAAGAGTCGTTAAAACGTGAAAATTGAATCAGAGTCACACGGCATGGTGGTACCAATTGCGTAAACCACATCCCCAACTGTCTGTATGACAAATATCAGATGCCTAGGTATTAAACTTTATATGTTATTCATTTTCTGAAAAAGTCTTACACAGAGGTTTATGCTTCTGATAAAAAAATAAGTTCACAGAGTAGTTGAAGCAAGAAAGAAGCAGAGGTACCAATGGAGTATCCGAATGTCAAAAGTCCGAAAGGGCAGAGACAAAACCAGTAATAATCAACAAGAACGGGACAAAAACAGACAACACGTAAAACATAGAAACACAAAACAACTGAATATCAATCAACAACGCGAACTCCAGTCGAAGTAAGAGTGAGCTCAGGTGCTCCGGAAGAGTAAGCAGTTCCTGCTTGCTATAGCACACCCGTCGCGTTGGCAACAGTCTATTCAGCTTGTCAAATCCGGCGAAGGAAGACAAAACAAAACTCTATGACAAACCAACATCTGCACTCATCTGAGAGATCGAAATCCCATATTTGTCTATGATGTCTTTCGTAAAATTTCTTGAGTGAAGCCAGCAACCTAGGAGCAACATAACCCTGTGTGAGCAATTTTTGTGTCAGACGTGACGATCTTCTAAGGAAATCGATGTAAGTCCAACACGCTCTGGAGTAACGAATCAATTGAGATACGTAATCTTCATAGGAAGTTGGGGTTAGGGTCACACGGCATGGTGCCAGTTGCGTTGACCACAACCCAAACTGTTAATATCAGATGTCTAGGTATTATACTTTCCATGTAATTCTTTTCCACAAAAGTTTTACAAAAAAATATACGCCGCCGCCGTTGCCACCGCCGGAAAGTCGTTTATACATGCTTCTCCTTTGGCGACTTTCGTCGTAGGTGTGACAACGACCACAACAAAAATGTACTGTGTAAACGGAATGAATATTAGAAATAGGTATTTAACCAGTATACATCATATGAAAAAAACGAGGTTAGGGTCACATGGTGCTAGTTGTGTAGACCACATCCCCAACTGTTTGCATACAAAATATCAGATGCCTAAGGATAATTCTTTTCATGTTATTTATTTTTCACAAATTTAAAGTCTTACAAAAAAAGTCCACCGCCTTTGTCGCCGCCGGAAAGTAAACAATATGCCTCGCCTTTTGCGACTTTCGTCGTAGGTGAGACAACAACCACAACACAAATGTACTCTGTAAAGGTAATGAATATGAACAAGAGGCTCTCGGGAGCCTGAATCGCTCACCTGACTTCAATGACTGATGAATGATATTAATTTGGGTACCTGGGGTGAAAAAAATCAAATAAAAGATCATCATAGATGTGTAAAGCACATATAATGATATAGTCAAACATTCAAGCAAACAAAAGTTTATAGGTTTAATCTGCAAGGCAAAAACCCAAAACTTGAAATAAGGGACCAACACTAAATTTTATTGGGTGGGTGTTCATCTAAAAACTTCTGCCTAAAGGATATTTTTGAAGAGCTAATTGAACTGAAGTTTTAAGCAAGCAACATATTTTTCTCTATATCTGTAAGATTTAAGCAAGCACTATATTTTTCTCTATATCTGTAACAACTTCCGTTCTATAGGTGAAACACACAAACATCTCTACTTTTCACCTTTAAAGGACCATAACCCCTATACGGATCATCTGACAATTTTGACCCGAAATCATTTTTATGGATCTCAATGAGATTAAGAATTCTTCAATGCTAACTTTTGCTCAAGGGGAAACGTTACTTTGGTCGGCCATCTTACTTTTTAAAAGAAATTTGCATAATTAATTGTAATACCATGACACATTGAAATATTCATTTGAAATAGGGGGTCATGGGTCGATTTTATAAGTTATTTCACTTTGAAATCATCGTTTTTGGCGGGAAATTTATATAGAAGTAATGGGAAAAGATCTAATATTTTCAAAATTTTGTTATTCTCCATTGATTAAAACAATTCTATTTTCATTACAATTAATTTAACCAAAAACTAACACAAGAAAGTCCAAATCTTTCTCTAAACAACGACATATATTTTGTCATAGGTCATGGACCATCTTTTTTCAAGAATTTACATCAAAGATAAGTGTTAAATTTCAACGTTGTTCAAGTAAAATTGACGTTGCGTTTCAAATCGGAAATGGACGTTTTTCTGTTCCACAGGTAAATTTTATCGATAACGTCGTTTTTAACGTAACGTATCCCCTTAATGCTAAAGAAAGAAACCGGATTTCTCAATCTCTTATACTTTTTAAGTTAAAGCTAAAAGCTATTATCTGACCGCCGTCTTCTATTTTTAGCAAAGGTGACCATGATGGTTGGTCGGCGTGCACTAAACACAATCTTGGTAGAGGAAACCCTTAAGGTAGGTTAAGTGTACAAAGTTTCAAAGCAATCCTTACAGTAGTTTCAGGGAAGATTTTTTAAATCAGTTAAAATTGATAGGAAAAAAAAACAGTTAAAGGGGAATAACTCTTAAACGGTTGATCTGACGATTTTAACCCTGAATCCTTTTCGTAGATTTCACTGAGCTTCACAATTCTCCAATGTTAACTTTTCCTCTAGCACTTACAGTTTTCAAGATATAGTCCGAAAACTGTGAAAATTGTCAATTTTGACAATTTATAAGGGGAAATAGCTCCTAAGAGGTGTCGTCCCACAGCTTTGACTCAATGGAAAGTTTTGTAGAGATTTTGGTGCTGAAGAAGAGTGGTTGCTTCGGATTTTCCCTATCTCTTATACTTTTTGAGTTATACGCTAAAACTATGGTATGACGTATGACCCGCTGTTCTATTTGAGTAACAGAGGCCATGATGGTTGGTCGGCGTGCACAAATTTCTCAACCTAGGTAGAGGACATCCTAAAGATCAAGTGTACAATGCATCAAAGCAATCCCTCGAGTGGTTTTAGAAGAAGATTTTTTAAGAAAAGTTAACGGACGGACGAACGACGGACGCTTAACGATGACGGTGACAATAACTTACATGACCCTAGAAGGGAATATCTATATGTTAAGAACTAGTTTCAGAACTCAACTGAACATTTGTAATTCGGCATACGCTGAAAAGGAGACATTTTGACTTCCGAATAACATGTGTATCAGTACCAACGGTACTTTGATTCTTATTTTTCAACCATTGTCATGAACAGGCCAAGTTCAGAACAACACTTGAGTGTCTTTGACTGGAAACCGGTTTTTTTTCAAAGTAACTTAAAAGTAGACTATTTAAAGTTAAATCATGTAAAATTGAGCATAATAAACAGCTTACTGATGAAGTAATTTTCCTATCTAAGATTTGCAAAGTTGTCTTACAAACACTTGATAGACCATGTCGGCTTTCATTTTTTCAACCGAATTAAATATTTTGGTTAAATCTTTTAATCTAGTGCTTTTGGTTGAAATATTGATACCTTGATACTTACTATAAGCTTTTTAACTAATTTTCGTTTTTATGCATTATACTGATCAAGAATGTCTGTTTTTGTGCTGATACTACGTATACCAAATCATTAAAAGTGTTGACTCGGATTTTAAATCGATATGTTTGATTTTTTTTTCGGTCGATTTCTAAGCTAGCTGTCAGTTACAGTGAGTGTTCTTTAGACAATTCCTCTCCCGTGCGTTTGTTCTTATTGTCTTTTGCCTAAGGTTCTATCTAATGGTATTGAATGTTGGTCGATTTAGATTTTATTGTGCGTTAATCTTTTTGCTTTGTCTGTGATTATTGATAGGGCGAAGGTTAGACTAAAAAAAAACTAAAACTAAGTTTAACCTTGCCACATTTTATATATGCCTGTCCTAAGCCAGGAATCTTTGACAAAACTTATGTTTTTACTTCTCTTTTTGATGCTTTCTGTTCCTTGTTTAAGAAGGGGGTCTATCTGTGGTTATTTCAGGAATGGATTTGAATTATATGCCTTTTACTTAGACCATGTGCCGACTGCAGAACGGCGAGCAGGGCCTACTGGCCTCGTTGAAGGTTGCTTGCGGTTTTCCATTGTGGTTTTTCTAAACTACTGCTTGTTATGTGAGCTGTGTTGCATACACGTACTCCACATCGTACTATTTTCTATTTCTTTTCTTGTGATGAATACATCTCCATTTTCTTTTCCTTTGTAGGCACAAGGTATATTTTTTATTTACATGCAATGAGTAAAAATTGTAAAACTGAAGTGTTACCGATGACACATGACAGACGCCGAGCGATGACAAAAATTTACAAACACATGACAAATTTACAAACACCTTAGGATCGGACAATGCGTTTTAAAATAAATAACACTGTCACATTCTTACTTAAAAATAAACTTTGCAAAATATTTTTTTTTAAACTCGAGAAAGGGGGCATGCAGTTGCTATAAATATGACAAACTATTTCACATTGTTTTAATTTAAAATGAAATACATTTACTTCTTAGCCCAGAATTTAACAAATGAATGTACAATCTAACACCAACAAGGGATTGACGCCAAAAAGTTAAATATCTCTCAAAATATCTCTTACATACGAAACTTTCGCAAATCGTGTACTAATTAACCGTGTCTGTAAAATAGTTTTACAATTTCAATAATAGTCTTGCGCTACAAGCCCCTTTCTAAATTTTTTAATGCAAAATTGGATATATAGAAATTATGCTATTAGAGACAACAATATATTGATACTATAATAAGAATAAATAATATGAGACATAAATGAATAATATATATAAATTAGAGAATTAAGTATAAAAGGGAGGAAAATGATAGAGAGGAATTGTAGCAAGTCCTCATTTCCATTTAAAGGTTCGAATCCCTGAAAAAAAAAATAAAAAAGATTATTCTAATTAACTATACATAAATATTTGTGCCTTACATTACTTATTTCTATCAATCTGAGGTGTGTGTGTGGGGGGGGGGGGTAACTCCAAGTATTTCAGGGAACAGATGTGCCGCCCAGAAATTTTGTACTCACCCCAGTCATATATAAGCCTGCTTAAAAAGACACCTATTCATATATTTTTGATGCATTTAAAAGTACATGGGTAAATGGAATAAACTTAAACTTGACATATTTAAAAGATGTTCTTTAAATATTAAAGTTTGAATGGTAAAAGTTACCAGAGGGCACAAGGGGGCAAAATGTGAAAACGGAGTCACTCTTTTTTTATTGATAAATGGCATTTGTGAAAAGTCCTATCGATATATGCAACATCTGAAATGTCCACCCTTTTCACACATTGAACACCCCAAAAAGTAGAACCTTTGGGGCCGCACATATATATCTTATGGGAGTTACCCCTTTTCTTACTTCCAAGTTGGCGTTTCTCAGTTCCAAATAGACATTTCTCACTTCCAACTTGATATTTCTCACTTCCAAGTTGGAAGAGAAATATCAAGTTGGAACTGAGAAATGTCAAGTTGACATTTCTCAGTTCCAAGTTGGCATTTCACAGTTCCAACTTGGAAGTGAGAAATGTCAACTTGAGAGTAAGAAATCCCAACTTGGAAATGAAAAATATTAACTTTGAACTTGGATATTTGTAGTTCCAATCGAGAAATGTGAAAGAACTAATGACAATACCGGTCTTTCGTACAAAATGAGTATAAAAACTGTTATTTTGGTTATGCTGTACATCGATAAGGTATTGATCTTTACTATTTACTGATCTTTTACTATTTTTTGGCATTGTTTTTTTTCTAATTTTGTCTCCAATAAACCGGTTTTATCAAAATCAGAACGTCACAACTGCTGATCGTTTCGAGCATATCTAGCAAACTCCTTCTTAGTAAGCTTATCCTTCCCGACAAAAATAGGCCAGGATTATCCCACTGCTACAGGCCTGAATGAATTCCATCAAGATTCTTGAAAAAAAAATATTTAAATAAATTTTCAAAATTTTAATATAGTTAGCCATGAAAACATCAAACTTTCTGTAATAAGTTTTTTCTTAGCAAAATAAATTCAATTTGTTGTAAAACCGGTTTAAATGAGTATAAGCGCTTTTTTAAAGTGAAGTGCTTAAGCTGTACTATAAACAAACAATGTGGTTGCGTCATGTATTTAGGTATATGTGAGTATTTTTCATGTTTTTTAATTTAGAAAATAGGGATCAAAAAGATGTTATTCAAAAAAGAGTTCGGAAAGCCTAGTAGTGATTAGTCTACGGACCGTTACGGACGGGAGCTGGATTTTTCTATTACCTTTGACAAATCAGTCTAACTCTAGAACCGCAGGGTACATCGTACCATCCATAAGTTTTTGATCTGATACAAACACAATGTTCGTCCCCATTGGCGTTATTCGGCTCAGAGTCATACCAATCATTTAGGGTTACAAGTGTCCCAGTTGAGTTCCATCTGAATTCCCCTTCAACTGCAAGATCGGTTGCTCCAAGCCAATAACCTGTAAAACATACAAATACCGATACTGTACACGACCAAGGTAGCCGGTTGGTATGAGACACTGGCTTAGCACATCTGGGTCCCACTTTGTAATAAAAAGCCACATTGTCAGCTACGTCCCCAAAGGGGACAGAATCTACCGGTCACTACGGTTTCATCAAATTCAAAGACTGATCGCTCTTCCTGGACCACTTGCATTGAAATCGCATACAAACACACATACACACACATGCGCACACTAATATTGATGTGATTTAAATGAAACCTAATTAAGTCCTAATAAGCATAAACTTTCAAAATGAACTTAAAAAGTTCAAACATATTGGTAATTTGTTCAGTGTTATCTTAATCATTTAAACTGATATAGTCACTTCGTGGGTCTGAAAGATGTAAATGGAGAGCCTAATTTGAACATGCAATGTTTTATATCATACATACTTTGACCTAAACTCTGGGCTGTTTGTTTCAGAAACAATATTTCTTCTGGAGTGCCAGGCTCGGCTAAAGAAGCGCCTAAATTTTCACAGTTAGACTAAAGAGATATATAAAATCAACCATTTATTATCAAATTAGATTTATTCTGTTCTCATAGAAAGAGCGAGGCATTGAAATATCGAATTAAACTTACAAAATAAGTTTTTACAAAAAATATACATGAAACACACAACAACGAGCATCCTAAGTACGGTCAATAAAATTACCTATAAATAATTTACAATTTATGGCTGCTTCAATCAACCACATAAATGAAAATAAATATTAACATTCGAGGATGAATCTCAACAACAAAGTGAGGTAGACATACATTTTGTACCGGAGAAATCGATCGAAGAATGCCAATGTCACGACTTCAATGTGACAGTCCTGCTAGTTATAACAAATTGATGTTGTTGCTGTCGTTATTAAGCCTACCAGGCCTACATATATATTGTTTGCGGTTATAAAAATGCTACCCAACGATGCAGTTTTACAATATCTTTTATAAAAAGATCGCAATTTTTAAAAGTCATTGAAAGATTTGCTATCATAACATTTAATTGCAAAACAAGAAATTTATCAAAAAAGAAGAATAACATTCTATAACACAGCAAGATTTGTTGTTTTAGATACAAATTAATACAAAATGAGGGTGGTAAAGGGGGGTCACAACACGAAAACACGTGCTTAAAAATTGTCGAAAACGAAGCACGAGTTATAAAAATAGCCACGAAACACGGGAAAATGAAATTGTTAAATCAATCAAATTCTTTTGATTTTTAAAAGTTTTTGGAAATATAAACCGCTATCAACATGTTTCAGATTTTATTTTTAAAATTTTGAAGCAAAAAAAGGCGGCATGTACTAGAAATGAGTTGTCCAACACGAAACACGGGGTTAAAATAGAGACAAAAACGGAGCACGTACAACTATGTCAATACGAAAACACGAGATATAAAAATCAAAATCACGGAAAAATGGAAATAAAAACATCAAAAACGTTGCACAAAAAAACCTTTTACCACCCCCAATAATATCAAATGGACAAAAAGCAGTCTTATAATTGGGTGACCCCTGATGAGTCTAAACCCTAAAAATGGACGAAACATTGCATTAAAATATATATACAGTACGCAATGTCGGGTCCGAGACCTGATTTCTATTTGATAAATGGGTGGGTTTTATGATTATTTATATACATTTTTTTCAATCTTGTAATGAAAACTATAAAATGACACAAAATATTTGAATCACTAATTTATAAAGAAACAGACTAATCCCCCCCCCAAAAAAAACACACACGTCACAGTAATATTCTCTTTCGCGTCTTTGATGAAATTAAGGGTGCTTCAAATTTCGCATCATCTAGTTTGCGCGGTTCCATATCATATCTATTTTTGTGCCTTTTGATATGGTCGACTATTTTGCGTGTTGTTATTTTTGCGACTTGGTGATTGCGGCGTGTAAAGCGAACATGAAATCTCCACAAAACTGACAACTTATACGTATAATAATGAACCTTTGCATTTGTCCATGGTTTACGATCTGCGAATAAGTAGCATTTGGTTCCTTCCAAAGTCCAACCGGGAGCACATGGCCTTACTGAAAATAAAATAACATTTATACTTATTGACTGTGTATGAGAGAAATTGATAGATAATTCCCCTAGGTGCAACTATATTTCCCAGTCAGTAAGTGTTTATCTAAACGGTAAGGAACAGTAGACAAACGTTTAGACTTTACTTAAATAAAAACAAAATCCAGAGCTGGTTCATGATCATATATCAATAATAATGAAAATACCTTGAAACAGAATCTCAGGTGTGAAAAATTAAATCAAAGTACAACAGGTACTGTTACATAATGCACCCAGAAAAGGGACAATAAATAATAAAACATCTGAATATGCATAATTTGCAAACATATTTCATTGAATCATAATAATAACTGTATCAAATATAAAAACACACAAAACGCACACTACTAAATAACTTACTTTAAACATGTTAAACATTACAACCTTACCCACAACGGAGTTGCTCTTAGACTGCGTGGTGTATTGACAGCTTGAATCAAATCTGCATATCTGATTGGAGTAGCTAAGTGCACAACAATCTGTTCGTCGGGCCAAGCACAGTGTTGTACATGCTATCAATGAACTAGTAGGAAATTCGGTCGTTGAATTACTTTCTACTATTTCGGTTTTCCTTTTAACTTGTATGTTCTTTTTGAAGGTAATTGCATTGACCCCAGCCGTAATCAGCGTCATTTCCAACCCAAAAAGAACTATATATGTAGTTACCATAGTCCTATAAATGAGATTGTATATGAATGTATCTTGGATATATGTGTTTTAGTAACATTGAGGGCTGCTAAAATTAAATAATATTATTAACTCTCATCATTGTGGCGTGAGGTATTGTTATTATTTGTGTCCAGGCTCCCATTTGAATATGTAATGTGGTATTTTTTTCCGCTTAATTATTTGTTTTCCTTACTTGTATAATCGTTGTTATGTTTCTGGCCCTTGAGGGACCTTAATTGGAAATAAATTATGTCTTATACACAATATATACAATCTGCTATTACAATTTAAGCGTTAATCTATAACATTTTTCATGCACTCTTTTTAAAGTCTACATTTTTCTGTATCATCAGCAATGGATGGAAACATTTGGTGAAAACCAAAGATAGATCAAGGTAATTACAAAATTAACGAACTTGAAGTATCTATCTCAATGTCCAAGAGAAGAGACAAAGCAAGGAAGACATGCAGGAAAAGTTTGAAAATCGCAATGGTCCTAACTTGGTACAGGAATGTAGTAAATCAGTAGATGTTAACATAATCAATAGTACTCATTCCATTGGAATAAAATAATGTGTATAACCCAACAAAGTCTCCAAGGTATCTTTCATTTAATATTCTCATACAATTAATTTACACAATTCATTTAAAAGAGTTCCGTGTATGTTGGGTTTTACCATCACTTGGCGTCCGTCGTCGGTGTCGTCTTCGTCGTCGTCGTCGTTGTCGTCGTCTGTTAACAATTTTTCAAAAATCTTCTCCTCTGAAACTACTGAACAGAATTTAATGAAACTTGGTATGAATGATCCTTAGGGTGTCCTGCACCAAACTTATGATTCGATTTTTGATCCGTCAAAAAACATGGCCGCCGTTTCTAAAAATAGTCCAGGGGGGTCAGACTACTGTTTTTGGCTTGTAAATCAAAAAGTATAAGAGATAAATGAAATTTGATGCCACCCTAGTGCTTCAGTATCAAAAGTTCCACAAAAGTCTCCATATGGTCAAAGTTGTCAGATGATCCCTTATAGGGGTTACAGCCCCTTAAAGATGAAAAATAGCCTTTTTTCATGTTTTTGGCTTATAGAATTAAAACTATTGCAGATAGAGAAAAGCTGTTGCTTGCTTAAATGTTCAGCTTATTGAGCTCAACAAAAGTCTCCATAGGGTCGAAGTTGTCAGATGACCCCTTATAGGGGTAACGACCCCTTAAAGGCAAAAATCGTGTTTTTACCTATAGAATGAAAACTATTGCAGATAGAGAAAAGCTGTTGCTTGCTTAAATGTTCAGTTGGTGATTTTAATATTGATTTCCTTAATCCCCTTCCTGTGCGATGGTCAGATTTTATTAGCACACATGGTCTTTATCAAATGGTTGTTGATCCTACTCGAGTTACTGCTACAAGTGTCACCCTAATTGATCATATTTACACCACTAATCCAACAAATATTTCTGATGTAATAGTTCCATCATATGCTATAAGTGATCATTATCCAATTAGCTGTACTATCAACAAATTTGCTAGGCTTGTTAAATGTCAATCAGACCAACATTTTGAGATAAAATATAGGAACTTCAAGAATTTTAATGAAGAAATGTTTTTAAGTGAATTGTCTAGTCAACCGTTTGATGTAATTAATGAAATGACTGATCCTAATGAAGCTATTGAATTGTGGTATTCTCTTCTTTTAAATGTCTTAGATAATCATGCCCCTATTGTATCTAAACGTGTAAAAACTAAATATCAACCAGAGTGGTACACTGATGAGATACGAAAATCAGCATATCAAAGAGACTTTTTTCATAAAAATAAGGACATAGAAAATTACAAGAAGTTTAGAAATAATACTAATAAACTAATTCGGTCATCAAAATCAAAATATTTTATGGATGCCATCAGTAAAGACAATAGTCTCGATCACCCAGACGCTTATCAATAGATGATAAGAGTCTGGAACAGTCCCATTACCTATTTTGTTATGTGTACGTTCGGAGTACTTTCAGGCTTTATCATAGTGTTTGACGAAAATCACTCAACCGTATGTTCAGAATTCCGTGCCTATGGTTCAGTGAATTTATGCAAATACAATAGCGAGATAACTTCTCGAATTGATGTGATTTGTTCTCTTAAAACATAATATTTCTTATTTTACAATAAGACATCTTATTTTACATTTTTGAACACAAGTTGGTTTTGTTAACAATAAAAAATTCGTTTTATCGTTAAATTGTACTCACGGGCGTCCACCTGGTTTTTGAAATTGTTTATGTTTATTGGAGTTAAAAATTGGGACATTCTTGATTACAGAACCATGCACGTTTGACCAATCCGATTCTCGATTTTGCAGAACCAGTTGTCAAAAACCAAGGAAGACCAATGAAACGTTGAGTTTTTAAAGTTGGTTCATTTCAGATTGAAATGAATCTTGTATGCTAAACACGTCATATACACACGTGGTAAAGGTTAAAAGATATAACGATCGCCACCTAGTGGTTACGAGAAATCAACAGGTGTTTTCCCAGACTCACTACCTTGGTAGTATGAGTTTGGGTTCGAGACTATAAAGACAAAAATTGTAAACTACTTTCACCCCACCTAATGTACAATTGACATTTAATCGTGAGTTGTCGAAAATGGCATAAATTAGGACGCCTCAAACTTTGCAAGGTAAGAAAAACATCATTATGAAATGATTATTTATAATTCAGTTGCACAGTTCGGGGGCCTGTTGATAAAGCTATATTGCAGTACTATTCTTTTTAAATTTGGTCCAGTCATTTTATCGTTGGACGTGTTTTAACAAGATAAAAGGGGGCGTCTTGAGGGTAAACATTACATTTTCTATGGTTTTTTTTCAAATAAGGTCGTGTTTTCTTCATTTATCCGTTTTTTTTAAAGTTGCTTCAATAATTGTTCTAATTAGAGATTAAAATTTCTTCAAAATATGATTTTCGATGAAAATATGAGGAACACACAATTTGCATATGTGTAGATGAAGAACAAGCATTTTCGTCAAGAGGTTGTGCGTTTCCTTTGTTATAATTAGTATAAGACTAATGCGACTTTCGTTCGCATTCCCGTGAATGATGGAAGAAGTGCGTCTTCGAGGTTAGGCTATACAATGAACTGCGTGGTTGAAAAATGAATTGTCAAATATTTGAGTAATTTTGTCTATTGTTCCCTCTTGTTGATTTAATTTAAACGTTTATTGAATTGATTATTAATTTATGCTAATTTTTGTGCTTAGTTAAGGATTATTAATAGTGGGAAGGTTAGGCCCACAAACTAGTTTAACCTTACCATATTGAATATCTGCCTGTCCTAAGCCATGAATCTTTGGCAAAGTTTTAGCGTATACTTGTCGTTTTAATGGGTTTGTTTTTATTTGATTAAGAACGGGGTTTTTATCTGACAATTTCAGGACTGAATTTTAATTGTATGCATTTTTGTTTTGATCTCGGGCAAGCACGTCAAAGGCTTCTGAATGTTGTTTTATTGTGATAGTTTTTTTATATACATGTATATATTCGTTTGTTTATGCGGGTTGTGTCATGTACACAAATTGCATTATCTTCTATTATGGAGGGTGGAGTCAAATAGAAACCTGGAAGATCCGAGGCAGTTATCAATTTACGAACCGTACGACTGAGGAAAAGCATTTTTATATCAGAGAGATGGCCATTGCAAGAGGATCTCAGGAGCCTGCATGAATCTCTTACTTAAGCCCTTAAGCCATAACGGTCTCTTTTACAAGGGGTTTTCTGACAACTTCGACCCAATGAAGACTTTATTGGAGCTTAATGTGCTGAAATTTTATACCTCCAACAGCTTTTCTTATTCTGTAATATTTTTCATTCAAAAGTGCAAAAACATGAAAACACTATTTTACCTTTAATGGGCCTTTACCTCTATAAGACAGCATTTGACGACTCAGACCCAACATACTTTTGTAGAGCTTTCGATTCTGACGAGCCTAAGATCCTTCGGATTTTTCCTTCTGTCATAGTCGCTGAGTTATAAGCCAGTTTAATTAATTTTACCCTCCCTATGTTCTATTTTAGTACATGTTATTTATCGATTCCCTTAAAAAAGTGACCGTTTGTTGCCAGCGTCATAAATCATTCGCTCCCTAATTGGTTCAAAGGTTTCAAAGGAGAAGGTTTTTGATATTGTTTACATTACGACGGCGGACAAATAGTGATGGTATAGCCTATATGTCCAGATGAGCTAAAACAAGGGCGTTCATTACAATTAACATGAAATGAAATCAAGTAGGATTTAGACACTGAAAAGTGAGGAATAGTTAAAGTCTGACAACCTAGCCTACTTCAGAGGGTCCCATGAGTACATCTGCATACGTGTTTAACGTACAGGGAACATGTCTTTTTTACTACAGCTCTAAGTGTAGTTTAAGGCCGTGTTCACACTGAGCAAAACTCATAGTAGTTCAAATGTAGTCCGCACTAAAATTAAACAGCAATGCATTCACACTGTAAAATTTCGTTGTTTACATGTAGTTTAAATGTTGTGTTCATAACATGCATTCGATACAGGAATCTTTGACAAAGCTTTCGTTTGTACTTGTCTTTTTGATGTTTTCTGTTTCTTGTTTAAGAAGGGGGTCTATCTGTGACTATTTCAGGGCTGGATTTGAATTATATGCATCTTATTTAGACCATGGGCCAATTGCAGAACCGCGAGCAGTGCCAAATGGCCTCGTTGAAGGCTGCTGGCGGTTGTCCATTGTGGTTTTTCTAAATTACCGTTTAATTGTGGGCTGTGTCGCGTACACTTATTCCACATCTCTTTATTTTCTATTAATGTAGTCCTTGTGTGGGTTAAATGTACAATGGATTTCGCTTATTTCCTTTGAACAAACGGCATGCATATGCATTACTTTAATTGGAAAGCTTTAATCTTAGTATATAATATCGTCTATTCCAACATTTTTCGGGTGGGTGAAGAGTGGTACATGTAACTTCTAAATATCAATTTACATGTACGGCAAAGCGGGATAGGATTTCATAAAAAAGAATTGCCCATTCGGATCTTAGTTTTGTGGACAAAGCAAACTATATATCGGGAAAATGAACATGAAAATGTGATAGAATGAACATGAAATGATGATGAAGTGGAGGACAGGGGGACACAAGTCTAATCGGGGATAAGAGTTTTGACTGTCACTGGGAAAAGGAGGGATGGGAAACAGTAGTATACCGGGTCACTCTAGAACACTTTGACCCCGATGACCCCGAGTTCATTCCCATAGGCTCCATGTTAAATCGTTGCTATTTTTGGTACTGAAATACCCACCCAAGATCTTTAGCAGTAAAATCGTGTGCAGTCATGCGGAACGGCGACTCGTCCCTTTCTTTCGCCCCATTTTAAATCGTCACCAGTTTCTATTATGTATTATTAACTCTTATCTTTAACGTACCCTAACCCTAACCCTAATCCTTACCCTAGCCCTAACCCTAATCCTAACCATTTGTTTTGTTAGTGTCGCCCTTTATGGACTCCTGTGTTGTGATACTCTTGTATGGATTATTTCTAATTGGTTTCTTCTCTTTTTGTTTTCGTTTTTATTAAGTCTCTTTTTTTTGTGGGCTCTTGTGTTTTAGTCATTTCTATGTGTTGTTGTATAGTTTTACCCCTCCTCCTCCTCTTTCCCTCATTTTCCCTCCTCCTCCTCCTCCTCCTCATTTCCTCATTTCCCTCCTCATTTTCCCTCATTTTCCTCCTCATTGTCCCTCATTTTCCTCATTTCCCTCCTCATTTTCTCTTGTTTTTTCGTCTTTTGAGCTTCTTTTGTTCATGTATGGCTTAACTCTAATTGGTTCTTTTCGTTTTTTTTTTGTTTGGTTCGCCCTTTATGGGCTCTTTTTTTTGGCTTTGTTATTGTATTGATAGCTCTTTCCTTTAAGTTTTCAATAAAAACTGAAAATCGGGTACAACTTTTATTAACATTCTACGTTTTATTTACATTCTATCTTTCAATTTTAATATCCATAGGGTCTGGTGGTTAAATCGTTCATGATCACTCTTTTGTCAAATACAATTCGATAGTCTTTCTTTTGTGAAACAGTTAACAGTTTTTGATTGCTTCTTTGGATCTTATATTCGTCTCTCACTGTCCTGATATCGCTTCTGTTGATGGTGACCATCTCCTTGATGGTGTCGTAGTTTATGTCTAATGCGTTCTTGAAGTTTAGTGTTATTCCACGAACTTTACACATGGTTCTGTTTCCTCCTTTCTCTGGAATGGCTAGTTTGTATGCATAGTTCTTTGGTCCTCCCGTAACAAACTCCGTAATAGTATTTCCGGGTACTTCATCTGTTAAATCCCCCAAGTAGTCTCCCAACTCTGGTTTCCATTGTCCTGGTTTCGATGTAAATACGACGGAGTCGGTATCACAGTACAGTGTTCTTGGTCCCAAATTCTCCAGATAAGAATACAGCTTTAGTCTGGCCTGGGCGGTAGTATAGGCTGCTATGACGACGTTCGTTTTCTTTGAGGTTTCGATGAAGTCGTCTTTAAATTTCCATCTTAGTTCTACCATTTCATCGTTAACAAACTGGATGCCGGTCACTTCAATCTTATCGCTGGTTAACATGTCAAAGTATTTCTTTTGTTCTGTAATATAGGTGGTCTGTTGCATGTTGTTTCTTTGTCCAAACTTGCCCCAAAAACTGTTCAACATCAATTTGGCTAATGACCTGATGCCAGGGTTCTTTTCTATCTTGTTAAAGTCTAACTGTATCCCTTCCTTTTCCTCGTAATCCTTGATGTAATGTAGTTTATCCTCCCCAGATTGGCACCACTCTGGCCAGCCACTAGCTTCTTGTTTCATTTTCAAGAATGTATTGATGTAGTCAGTGAAGAGTCCTCCAGATTTGGTTACAGTGTCGTACTGTTCTACCTCTTCGAAATGCCATACTTCGTAGATGGTTAAGATGGAATATCCCTTTTCCAAGGCCTTCTTCAACTCATCTGTTACCCAAGTTCCCGTTATAGCCCTATCTTTTACAGTATGGTTACAAGCCTCCTGCTGGTATGTTTCCGTACAGGTACGACAGAGTGGGAACATCAGTTTGCTGTTGATCTTGCTGGGTAAAACAGGAATGTATAGGTTTCTGGGTGGTAGTACTTTACATTTCACCAATCCTTCGTACTCGTTGATGTCCCCAAAGTTTTCGGTGATGATAACGGGATGTCCTTTAGGTACTTTTCCGGTCTTGTTTACAAATGGATAGAGTGATGTCACGTCATAGTAGTTGATACTGTTTTCTTCCACCTCTTTGTACAAGGTAAAGGCTTCTGTTCTTCCTCCGTAAAAGGCTTCTCGTGGTTCTAAGGGTGGGATCATCTCTAGGGAGTTGACAAAGTTGCACATTGTTACATTGGTCTTTAGTTCTCTCTCAAAGTCACATTCCCATTTCTCTACGTAGGTGTACCCTTCTTGTTGCAGATAGGTCTTCTTTTCTAGGGTCCGTTGATGTAGATCGTACATGGACATGTTATTGACCGTATTGATGGTCTCTTCCGCGTAACATCTGGGACACCCATGCCAGTAACAGCCGTGAAATTCATACACGGTTCCATTGTAGTATCCGTCTACTCTGTAAGGTCCAATATGTTTTTCTCCTTCGTTCTTTGCATGTTGAATCTGTATGTCTTTTATTGCGGATACGTATTTTAACCATTTCATAGCTTTGATGGAGTGCTTATGTTCTGGTCGATAGCCTAATGCAGGGATCAATCCGATAGTATTCCATCGTAGAAACTTGGATCGAAAGACAAGGTTGCAGGCAGAGGCAATGGTGATACTGTTTTGGAAGGGGTCGATACGAGTGCCTTTTAAGGTATCCATGAACAGCTGTCGGAAGGTTAAACAGGCTTTTCTCAGGATGTCTACGTCAGTGATGCAGTACTTTAAGAGTTCCTTTTGGACGTCAAATGGGTCGTTCCTGTGGTCTTCGTACCATTTCATGAATGTTTCGCGGTCTTCTGTTTTCATTCCATCGGGATTGTAGTAATTGATGTCTGGAAGAGTTTCTAATCTAACGTTCTGGTTTTCCTTTGTGTTAAACAGATGTGGGAAGTATCCTTTGTGGAGTTCTTCGAATCCAAACATTTTCGGGAGGTTGGCTAAGGCAGTGGGTAAAAAGTTGAGGGAATCTATCATCCGTATGCTGCAGCTTGGAATCGTTACAGACATGTTCTTGGCGCCGTTGGGAACGATCTTGGGTTGGATTCCTTGGTCAAATAGGTATTGCAGGACAGGGAAAGAGTCGTAGCCTTTAAAGTTGTGGCAAATTACGGTGGAGTTCGTGTTGTTTCCGGAAAATAGCCAGTTGCAAAAGTCGTTGTTGGTATTGGGTCCTCTAAAGACCAGTTGGTTCTGTCCACATTTCCCGCAGGTACTCTCTTCAGTTACTTCCTCCTCCATACAGACGGTACAGACTTTTTGAACCACGCATAAGTTGGGTCGATGTTCCTTGGCTCCGCAGGTACTAGCTTTACAGTGTGAACATCTTCCGTCGGTGTCAGGTTGGTATCCCATTTCACACTCTATGAGGTCGTCTTGGGTACACTCGAAATCGAAGAAGATGTAGGTTTGTATTTCTGGAGGATCTTCGATAACTATAGGTGTCATGTAACACTGATGGTCTGTATCGCAGTACTGTTTACAGGTGGAACAGTACATCTCGCCACACTCATGGTCTGTTTTCCTCTTCTCCATGTTGACAGTGTGGCCACAGTCTTTACACTTGTAGTACCAATTACATGTTGAGTTGCCCTTCTTTGTTTGCTCCAAATGGAGTTGGAAGCACTCATTTCCTCTAAAGTTTCGGTCACATTGGCTACAGTTGATCCAGTCGTCTTCACAGGGTTCGTGTATCTTCTTACAAAGGATGCATGGGATGTTGCATGCGTGTGTTTCCTTGGTATTATATCCCTTTTTACACTTGTTGCAGTAATAGGCCCTGGTCAGGAATCCTGTTACAGTGGTGATAACATCGTAATGGTCGTCATGGTGGTATAAGTATATCTTCTTTTCGGTTTCCGGGCCTTCGTAGATGATGCCGTTAAAGTAGTCTTTGGAGAAAACTATGATTTGATATTCCGGCAGTACAGCTTGGAATTGTTTGAGTTCTTCGATGCCGCACGGGCCTTTGGGTACATTGGCTTTCTCGTGGAGTTTTTCTGCTAATTCCTGTTGAATACGTCTTCCTTGGCGGATAGTGTCCCACATTGAGTGCTTATCGATCCTGGCTTTAGCAGTAACAATGGCTCTAGCACAACACAGTTCGTCTCGGTTCTGTATTCTGATGATACTTTGTTTGTCTTTCAGCATTCTGTTGAGATCAACGTAATTGCATCTTTTGCGCCCGGATCCTTCGGGAATAGATACGTGGAGGACATCTAATCCTAAACTTCCGTCCAATACAAACTCCTCATGAGATTGTAATATTCTCTCTATTTCCTTTAGTAGTAGTTCCGTAGTCAGGTCCTTGAGTTGTAATATGGGAAGGGCAATCGGGAAGTCAAGGGAGTTGGTTTCAATTGTTAGTTTAACAAGGTCGTGTTCTTTCATCTCTTCTCCAATGGTTTGCAGGATGGAGTCGAATAACCGATGTAGTGTTCTTGTGATGGAAGGCAGGTCCGTGACTTCAAATTCCTTAAAGGTAACTGTATAATGATTTCTCGAAGTCCCAAACTTGAGTATTCTTTTCTTCTCCTGCCGTTTGATGGTGTAATAAGATTTCGGATCATCCATGTGGAACGGCTTCCCTGCTCCTCTTTGTCCATGTCTTTGCTGATGTAACTCTAAATGGCGTTGGGTGGCAAAGGCCTGGTTGCATTGGATACATTCGTAACCCATTTGGTGGCGGGTCATATGAGCTTGTAGATTCTCCCGCCTTGTAAAAGTCTTGGTGCATCTCGTACACGAGTAAGTCTCTCGGTGGTTGGTCCATCGTCTATGACGATGTAGCTGACTCATCTTCTCAAAATTGGCTTCACATTGGTTGCAGGTAAATTGCTTAGCCATCTAAAATAAAAATAGCACAGGTAAGTATATGGTGTCTATTGATTTCTCTTTTTTTAATTGTATACGATTAAAATAATACGTCGTTTATTGATTCCTTCTCTTTTACTTGTATGCCTTTCAAATTATATATTGTCTATTGTTTCCTCCTCTTTTAGTAGTATGCCTTTCAAAGTTAAGTTGGATATGTATGAGTCATACCTTTTCTCTTCGTTAAAACACGTCTGAACTCTTTGGTGTCTAATCGTAAAATGATTTCATTTCAAATGGTTTACCTGTATAATGGATTGTATCACGTGATCATGTCACGTGACTTTCTGGATCGAACCGGTTAGAACCGGTTTTCAAAGTTTCATAATTTTATTAAAAAGTTTTTAATTTTGTTTGGATTTTATAAAAAAGTTTTAAGATTTTATTAAAAAGATTTTGATTTTGTTTAGATTTTGTGAAAAAGTTTTAAAATTTTTATATTTTTATTAAAAAGATTTTGATTTTGTTCGGATTTTGTGAAAATGTTTTCAAAGTTTTAGGATTTTCATCGAAATATTTTGATTTTGTTTAGATTTTATGTACATGTTTTCATATTAAAGTTTAGTTTCATCAAAACAGCTTAAGTATACATTTTAATTGGAGGAATTGTGGTGGAAAATGTGGAATTGTGGTGGAAAATGTGGAAATGTGGAGGAATTGTGGGGGGAAATGTGGAAATGTGGGGGGAAATGGGGTGAAACCCCCCCCCAAAATTCGGGGGGGGGGTGAAATGGGTAATATTGGGGTGAAATGGGGGTTTTTATGGTAAAATGGGGGGGGGACCCCCCCCCCCCAATTTCGGGGGGGAATGTGGAAATGGGGGGGGGGGGTAATTGGGGTTGTTTCCAGCTAAATCAGCTGTTGTTGCTGCGTAAAAGGCTCACTCTATGGAGTAATCAAACAAAACGCGTGTACAAGTTCGAATACTTTATTGAGTAAATACAGTCTTCTTTATAGTTCCATCATTATTTGGTCTTTTCTAGGTTTGACTTGGGCTTTCTTCCTCTTGGACTCTTTACTTCCTTGGACTTTACAATTCATTCGTTAAGGCTCTTTACTTCCTTCGACTTTGCAATTCGTTCCTTAAGGTTCTTTACTTCCTTGGACTTTTCACCTCTGGACTTCTTCGATTTTATGGACGTCTTTGCATTCTTGATTGGTTGTCCCTTCGTGACATCTTTAGGAGTTTCCTTGATCTTATTTAACTTTGACTCTTGTAGCTTCGCCAAGTGTCTTATCTCCTTGTATATGGCCTTTCCTAAACTTTCAAGTCTCTGTTGCACAGCCTTCGGACGTCTTGTAAGTTTTTCTGGTGGTCCGGCTTTAATCTTGGGTACTCTTTTCTCTTTGGAGTCTACATGTTTCACTTTCTTATGGCGTGTAACATCACCTGGCCATGCGAACCGTCTCTTGCATACGGAGCACTGATATGCCATGTTTCCTCTTCGGTGTCTAACGTAAGACTGACTCAAACTCTACCTGTCACTCCTTAAATCTTTCTGTAACCCTAACTCTCTTCTGTTCTATTTTTAACCCTAACCCTAACTTTCCTTTGTTCTATTTTTAACCCTGGCCCTATTCTAACCCTAACTCTCTTCTGTCTTTAACCCTAACCCCTAACCCTTTTGTATGTTTCTTTATGGGCTCTTTATGGTGTCTCGTACTTAGTTCTTCTTATATTCCTTATGTATTGGTCCTTGGCTCTTTAACACCCTTAGTTTTTGGAATGGGTCACTTTGGGGTCAAGTCCTGACTGACCACTGACCATAACCACCCTTAAACCCCCAGAATCTGCCTCTAGACCTCATTAGCTCTCAAATGATATACAACAACCCTATATTGGACCTAATTTAGGTATTGGTCATTTTGTGGTCAAGCCCCGGATGACCACTGACCAACACAACGGACATCATCGGAAAGACATTGTCTTACCCAAGACAATGCAACAAACCGGAAGGAAATCGGACAAGGAATAACAAAGTTATGACTTATTAAAAAATAGTAGTATATGATTGGTGAACAGCTCGAATTTCTCGGATATCTCGAATTTTCGCGCGAAAATGAGTTTCCAAAAACCGGAAACTGCGTCATGGGGCGGAAACGGAAGTCACGTGATCCAAGATGGCCGCTGGGATCCAAGATGGCCGACCGGAACCGGATGTGACGTCATACGCATGCGCAAAAGGGACATATCCACATATCCACCTGAGAAATACGACTCGTGAACAACATGATACACTACTATTTTTTAATAAGTCATAACTTTGTTATTCCTTGTCCGATTTCCTTCCGGTTTGTTGCATTGTCTTGGGTAAGACAATGTCTTTCCGATGATGTCCGTTGTGTTGGTCAGTGGTCATCCGGGGCTTGACCACAAAATGACCAATACCTAAATTAGGTCCAATATAGGGTTGTTGTATATCATTTGAGAGCTAATGAGGTCTAGAGGCAGATTCTGGGGGTTTAAGGGTGGTTATGGTCAGTGGTCAGTCAGGACTTGACCCCAAAGTGACCCATTCCAAAAACTAAGGGTGTTAAAGAGCCAAGGACCAATACATAAGGAATATAAGAAGAACTAAGTACGAGACACCATAAAGAGCCCATAAAGAAACATACAAAAGGGTTAGGGGTTAGGGTTAAAGACAGAAGAGAGTTAGGGTTAGAATAGGGCCAGGGTTAAAAATAGAACAAAGGAAAGTTAGGGTTAGGGTTAAAAATAGAACAGAAGAGAGTTAGGGTTACAGAAAGATTTAAGGAGTGACAGGTAGAGTTTGAGTCAGTCTTACGTTAGACACCGAAGAGGAAACATGGCATATCAGTGCTCCGTATGCAAGAGACGGTTCGCATGGCCAGGTGATGTTACACGCCATAAGAAAGTGAAACATGTAGACTCCAAAGAGAAAAGAGTACCCAAGATTAAAGCCGGACCACCAGAAAAACTTACAAGACGTCCGAAGGCTGTGCAACAGAGACTTGAAAGTTTAGGAAAGGCCATATACAAGGAGATAAGACACTTGGCGAAGCTACAAGAGTCAAAGTTAAATAAGATCAAGGAAACTCCTAAAGATGTCACGAAGGGACAACCAATCAAGAATGCAAAGACGTCCATAAAATCGAAGAAGTCCAGAGGTGAAAAGTCCAAGGAAGTAAAGAACCTTAAGGAACGAATTGCAAAGTCGAAGGAAGTAAAGAGCCTTAACGAATGAATTGTAAAGTCCAAGGAAGTAAAGAGTCCAAGAGGAAGAAAGCCCAAGTCAAACCTAGAAAAGACCAAATAATGATGGAACTATAAAGAAGACTGTATTTACTCAATAAAGTATTCGAACTTGTACACGCGTTTTGTTTGATTACTCCATAGAGTGAGCCTTTTACGCAGCAACAACAGCTGATTTAGCTGGAAACAACCCCAATTACCCCCCCCCCCCCCATTTCCACATTCCCCCCCGAAATTGGGGGGGGGGGTCCCCCCCATTTTACCATAAAAACCCCCATTTCACCCCAATATTACCCATTTCACCCCCCCCCCCCGAATTTTGGGGGGGGGGTTTCACCCCATTTCCCCCCACATTTCCACATTTCCCCCCACAATTCCTCCACATTTCCACATTTTCCACCACAATTCCACATTTTCCACCACAATTCCTCCAATTAAAATGTATACTTAAGCTGTTTTGATGAAACTAAACTTTAATATGAAAACATGTACATAAAATCTAAACAAAATCAAAATATTTCGATGAAAATCCTAAAACTTTGAAAACATTTTCACAAAATCCGAACAAAATCAAAATCTTTTTAATAAAAATATAAAAATTTTAAAACTTTTTCACAAAATCTAAACAAAATCAAAATCTTTTTAATAAAATCTTAAAACTTTTTTATAAAATCCAAACAAAATTAAAAACTTTTTAATAAAATTATGAAACTTTGAAAACCGGTTCTAACCGGTTCGATCCAGAAAGTCACGTGACATGATCACGTGATACAATCCATTATACAGGTAAACCATTTGAAATGAAATCATTTTACGATTAGACACCAAAGAGTTCAGACGTGTTTTAACGAAGAGAAAAGGTATGACTCATACATATCCAACTTAACTTTGAAAGGCATACTACTAAAAGAGGAGGAAACAATAGACAATATATAATTTGAAAGGCATACAAGTAAAAGAGAAGGAATCAATAAACGACGTATTATTTTAATCGTATACAATTAAAAAAAGAGAAATCAATAGACACCATATACTTACCTGTGCTATTTTTATTTTAGATGGCTAAGCAATTTACCTGCAACCAATGTGAAGCCAATTTTGAGAAGATGAGTCAGCTACATCGTCATAGACGATGGACCAACCACCGAGAGACTTACTCGTGTACGAGATGCACCAAGACTTTTACAAGGCGGGAGAATCTACAAGCTCATATGACCCGCCACCAAATGGGTTACGAATGTATCCAATGCAACCAGGCCTTTGCCACCCAACGCCATTTAGAGTTACATCAGCAAAGACATGGACAAAGAGGAGCAGGGAAGCCGTTCCACATGGATGATCCGAAATCTTATTACACCATCAAACGGCAGGAGAAGAAAAGAATACTCAAGTTTGGGACTTCGAGAAATCATTATACAGTTACCTTTAAGGAATTTGAAGTCACGGACCTGCCTTCCATCACAAGAACACTACATCGGTTATTCGACTCCATCCTGCAAACCATTGGAGAAGAGATGAAAGAACACGACCTTGTTAAACTAACAATTGAAACCAACTCCCTTGACTTCCCGATTGCCCTTCCCATATTACAACTCAAGGACCTGACTACGGAACTACT
Organism: Arcuatula senhousia; assembly: GCA_963971305.1. Classification (NCBI taxonomy): domain Eukaryota; kingdom Metazoa; phylum Mollusca; class Bivalvia; order Mytilida; family Mytilidae; genus Arcuatula; species Arcuatula senhousia. The sequence goes on along the minus strand of CAXARO010000035.1, from coordinate 2,554 downwards.
ACTAAAGGAAATAGAGAGAATATTACAATCTCATGAGGAGTTTGTATTGGACGGAAGTTTAGGATTAGATGTCCTCCACGTATCTATTCCCGAAGGATCCGGGCGCAAAAGATGCAATTACGTTGATCTCAACAGAATGCTGAAAGACAAACAAAGTATCATCAGAATACAGAACCGAGACGAACTGTGTTGTGCTAGAGCCATTGTTACTGCTAAAGCCAGGATCGATAAGCACTCAATGTGGGACACTATCCGCCAAGGAAGACGTATTCAACAGGAATTAGCAGAAAAACTCCACGAGAAAGCCAATGTACCCAAAGGCCCGTGCGGCATCGAAGAACTCAAACAATTCCAAGCTGTACTGCCGGAATATCAAATCATAGTTTTCTCCAAAGACTACTTTAACGGCATCATCTACGAAGGCCCGGAAACCGAAAAGAAGATATACTTATACCACCATGACGACCATTACGATGTTATCACCACTGTAACAGGATTCTTGACCAGGGCCTATTACTGCAACAAGTGTAAAAAGGGATATAATACCAAGGAAACACACGCATGCAACATCCCATGCATCCTTTGTAAGAAGATACACGAACCCTGTGAAGACGACTGGATCAACTGTAGCCAATGTGACCGAAACTTTAGAGGAAATGAGTGCTTCCAACTCCATTTGGAGCAAACAAAGAAGGGCAACTCAACATGTAATTGGTACTACAAGTGTAAAGACTGTGGCCACACTGTCAACATGGAGAAGAGGAAAACAGACCATGAGTGTGGCGAGATGTACTGTTCCACCTGTAAACAGTACTGCGATACAGACCATCAGTGTTACATGACACCTATAGTTATCGAAGATCCTCCAGAAATACAAACCTACATCTTCTTCGATTTCGAGTGTACCCAAGACGACCTCATAGAGTGTGAAATGGGATACCAACCTGACACCGACGGAAGATGTTCACACTGTAAAGCTAGTACCTGCGGAGCCAAGGAACATCGACCCAACTTATGCGTGGTTCAAAAAGTCTGTACCGTCTGTATGGAGGAGGAAGTAACTGAAGAGAGTACCTGCGGGAAATGTGGACAGAACCAACTGGTCTTTAGAGGACCCAATACCAACAACGACTTTTGCAACTGGCTATTTTCCGGAAACAACACGAACTCCACCGTAATTTGCCACAACTTTAAAGGCTACGACTCTTTCCCTGTCCTGCAATACCTATTTGACCAAGGAATCCAACCCAAGATCGTTCCCAACGGCGCCAAGAACATGTCTGTAACGATTCCAAGCTGCAGCATACGGATGATAGATTCCCTCAACTTTTTACCCACTGCCTTAGCCAACCTCCCGAAAATGTTTGGATTCGAAGAACTCCACAAAGGATACTTCCCACATCTGTTTAACACAAAGGAAAACCAGAACGTTAGATTAGAAACTCTTCCAGACATCAATTACTACAATCCCGATGGAATGAAAACAGAAGACCGCGAAACATTCATGAAATGGTACGAAGACCACAGGAACGACCCATTTGACGTCCAAAAGGAACTCTTAAAGTACTGCATCACTGACGTAGACATCCTGAGAAAAGCCTGTTTAACCTTCCGACAGCTGTTCATGGATACCTTAAAAGGCACTCGTATCGACCCCTTCCAAAACAGTATCACCATTGCCTCTGCCTGCAACCTTGTCTTTCGATCCAAGTTTCTACGATGGAATACTATCGGATTGATCCCTGCATTAGGCTATCGACCAGAACATAAGCACTCCATCAAAGCTATGAAATGGTTAAAATACGTATCCGCAATAAAAGACATACAGATTCAACATGCAAAGAACGAAGGAGAAAAACATATTGGACCTTACAGAGTAGACGGATACTACAATGGAACCGTGTATGAATTTCACGGCTGTTACTGGCATGGGTGTCCCAGATGTTACGCGGAAGAGACCATCAATACGGTCAATAACATGTCCATGTACGATCTACATCAACGGACCCTAGAAAAGAAGACCTATCTGCAACAAGAAGGGTACACCTACGTAGAGAAATGGGAATGTGACTTTGAGAGAGAACTAAAGACCAATGTAACAATGTGCAACTTTGTCAACTCCCTAGAGATGATCCCACCCTTAGAACCACGAGAAGCCTTTTACGGAGGAAGAACAGAAGCCTTTACCTTGTACAAAGAGGTGGAAGAAAACAGTATCAACTACTATGACGTGACATCACTCTATCCATTTGTAAACAAGACCGGAAAAGTACCTAAAGGACATCCCGTTATCATCACCGAAAACTTTGGGGACATCAACGAGTACGAAGGATTGGTGAAATGTAAAGTACTACCACCCAGAAACCTATACATTCCTGTTTTACCCAGCAAGATCAACAGCAAACTAATGTTCCCACTCTGTCGTACCTGTACGGAAACATACCAGCAGGAGGCTTGTAACCATACTGTAAAAGATAGGGCTATAACGGGAACTTGGGTAACAGATGAGTTGAAGAAGGCCTTGGAAAAGGGATATTCCATCTTAACCATCTAC
>CAXARO010000034.1:0-13909 GCA_963971305.1 Arcuatula senhousia | reverse complement strand
GCTCAAATAGAAGATTTTACTATAGTTTCATATATTTTACATAAGAAATTTGTAAATGTGATCTATATTCCTTTGCGAACAAATTTTCTTTATTGTCTCTTTACTATATGAACCTTATTTTTTAAGTCAGCAATATGTAGTTATGCAACTTTTCAAGTTGTCTTAGCATTAATGTGTCAAACCTGATGTAAAAAGTTGTTTCGCAAACATTTTCTTGGCAATTTTATTAAACCGTCATATAATTTTATGCTCAAATAGAAGATTTTACTATAGTTTCATATATTTTACATAAGAAATTTGTAAATGTGATCTATATTCCTTTGCGAACAAATTTTCTTTATTGTCTCTTTACTATATGAACCTTATTTTTTAAGTCAGCAATATGTAGTTATGCAACTTTTCAAGTTGTCTTAGCATTAATGTGTCAAACCTGATGTAAAAAGTTGTTTCGCAAACATTTTCTTGGCAATTTTATTAAACCGTCATATAATTTTATGCTCAAATAGAAGATTTTACTATAGTTTCATATATTTTACATAAGAAATTTCTAAATGTGATCTATATTCCTTTGCGAACAAATTTTCTTTATTGTCTCTTTACTATATGAACCTTATTTTTTAAGTCAGCAATATGTAGTTATGCAACTTTTCAAGTTGTCTTAGCATTAATGTGTCAAACCTGATGTAAAAAGTTGTTTCGCAAACATTTTCTTGGCAATTTTATTAAACCGTCATATAATTTTATGCTCAAATAGAAGATTTTACTATAGTTTCATATATATTACATAAGAAATTTGTAAATGTGATCTATATTCCTTTGCGAACAAATTTTCTTTATTGTCTCTTTACTATATGAACCTTATTTTTTAAGTCAGCAATATGAAATTATGCAACTTTTCAAGTTGTCTTAGCATTAATGTGTCAAACCTGATGTAAAAAGTTGTTTCGCAAACATTTTCTTGGCAATTTTATTAAACCGTCATATAATTTTATGCTCAAATAGAAGATTTTACTATAGTTTCATAAATTTTACATAAGAAATTTGCAAATGTGATCTATATTCCTTTGCGAACAAATTTTCATCACAATCTCTTAACTTTATGAACCTTATTTTTTAAGTCAGTAATATGTAGTTATGCAACTTTTCAACTTATCTAAGCATTAATGTGTCAAACTTGATGAAAAAAGTTGTTTTGCAAACATTTTCTTGTCAATTTTATTAAACCGTCATATAATTTTATGCTCAAATAGAAGATTTTACTATAGTTTCATATATTTTACATAAGAAATTTGTAAATGTGATCTATATTCCTTTGCGAACAAATTTTCTTTATTGTCTCTTTACTATATGAACCTTATTTTTTAAGTCAGCAATATGTAGTTATGCAACTTTTCAAGTTGTCTTAGCATTAATGTGTCAAACCTGATGTAAAAAGTTGTTTCGCAAACATTTTCTTGGCAATTTTATTAAACCGTCATATAATTTTATGCTCAAATAGGAGATTTTACTATAGTTTCATAAATTTTACATAAGAAATTTGCAAATGTGATCTATATTCCTTTGTGAACAAATTTTCATCACAATCTCTTAACTTTATGAACCTTATTTTTTAAGTCAGTAATATGTAGTTATGCAACTTTTCAACTTATCTAAGCATTAATGTGTCAAACTTGATGAAAAAAGTTGTTTTGCAAACATTTTCTTGTCAATTTTATTAAACCGTCATATAATTTTATGCTCAAATAGAAGATTTTACTATAGTTCATATATTTTACATAAGAAATTTGTAAATGTGATCTATATTCCTTTGCGAACAAATTTTCTTTATTGTCTCTTTACTATATGAACCTTATTTTTTAAGTCAGCAATATGTAGTTATGCAACTTTTCAAGTTGTCTTAGCATTAATGTGTCAAACCTGATGTAAAAAGTTGTTTCGCAAACATTTTCTTGGCAATTTTATTAAACCGTCATATAATTTTATGCTCAAATAGAAGATTTTACTATAGTTTCATATATTTTACATAAGAAATTTGTAAATGTGATCTATATTCCTTTGCGAACAAATTTTCTTTATTGTCTCTTTACTATATGAACCTTATTTTTTAAGTCAGCAATATGTAGTTATGCAACTTTTCAAGTTGTCTTAGCATTAATGTGTCAAACCTGATGTAAAAAGTTGTTTCGCAAACATTTTCTTGGCAATTTTATTAAACCGTCATATAATTTTATGCTCAAATAGAAGATTTTACTATAGTTTCATATATTTTACATAAGAAATTTGTAAATGTGATCTATATTCCTTTGCGAACAAATTTTCTTTATTGTCTCTTTACTATATGAACCTTATTTTTTAAGTCAGCAATATGAAATTATGCAACTTTTCAAGTTGTCTTAGCATTAATGTGTCAAACCTGATGTAAAAAGTTGTTTCGCAAACATTTTCTTGGCAATTTTATTAAACCGTCATATAATTTTATGCTCAAATAGAAGATTTTACTATAGTTTCATAAATTTTACATAAGAAATTTGCAAATGTGATCTATATTCCTTTGTGAACAAATTTTCATCACAATCTCTTAACTTTATGAACCTTATTTTTTAAGTCAGTAATATGTAGTTATGCAACTTTTCAACTTATCTAAGCATTAATGTGTCAAACTTGATGAAAAAAGTTGTTTTGCAAACATTTTCTTGTCAATTTTATTAAACCGTCATATAATTTTATGCTCAAATAGAAGATTTTACTATAGTTTCATATATTTTACATAAGAAATTTGTAAATGTGATCTATATTCCTTTGCGAACAAATTTTCTTTATTGTCTCTTTACTATATGAACCTTATTTTTTAAGTCAGCAATATGTAGTTATGCAACTTTTCAAGTTGTCTTAGCATTAATGTGTCAAACCTGATGTAAAAAGTTGTTTCGCAAACATTTTCTTGGCAATTTTATTAAACCGTCATATAATTTTATGCTCAAATAGAAGATTTTACTATAGTTTCATAAATTTTACATAAGAAATTTGCAAATGTGATCTATATTCCTTTGTGAACAAATTTTCATCACAATCTCTTAACTTTATGAACCTTATTTTTTAAGTCAGTAATATGTAGTTATGCAACTTTTCAACTTATCTAACCATTAATGTGTCAAACTTGATGAAAAAAGTTGTTTTGCAAACATTTTCTTGTCAATTTTATTAAACCGTCATATAATTTTATGCTCAAATAGAAGATTTTACTATAGTTTCATATATTTTACATAAGAAATTTGTAAATGTGATCTATATTCCTTTGCGAACAAATTTTCTTTATTGTCTCTTTACTATATGAACCTTATTTTTTAAGTCAGCAATATGTAGTTATGCAACTTTTCAAGTTGTCTTAGCATTAATGTGTCAAACCTGATGTAAAAAGTTGTTTCGCAAACATTTTCTTGGCAATTTTATTAAACCGTCATATAATTTTATGCTCAAATAGAAGATTTTACTATAGTTTCATAAATTTTACATAAGAAATTTGCTAATGTGATCTATATTCCTTTGTGAACAAATTTTCATCACAATCTCTTAACTTTATGAACCTTATTTTTTAAGTCAGTAATATGTAGTTATGCAACTTTTCAACTTATCTAAGCATTAATGTGTCAAACTTGATGAAAAAAGTTGTTTTGCAAACATTTTCTTGTCAATTTTATTAAACCGTCATATAATTTTATGCTCAAATAGAAGATTTTACTATAGTTTCATATATTTTACATAAGAAATTTGTAAATGTGATCTATATTCCTTTGCGAACAAATTTTCTTTATTGTCTCTTTACTATATGAACCTTATTTTTTAAGTCAGCAATATGTAGTTATGCAACTTTTCAAGTTGTCTTAGCATTAATGTGTCAAACCTGATGTAAAAAGTTGTTTCGCAAACATTTTCTTGGCAATTTTATTAAACCGTCATATAATTTTATGCTCAAATAGGAGATTTTACTATAGTTTCATAAATTTTACATAAGAAATTTGCAAATGTGATCTATATTCCTATGCGAACAAATTTAACACAGTGAATTAAAAAAAAAATTAAATAAAATTTGCTAGATTATTGATATCTTCTGAATTATTTGTTCTCAAATATGTTACAAATTGTTGAAATAATTGTTCTAAGCAGAACCTTTTTACATTTTAAAGATTTTTTCAGCACAGTTTCTGTTTTTGTATTTAAAAATCAGAACAAATAAAATAAGATTATATTAGTATTATTTTTATAGAAGAAAAGAACACGAACTTTGTTTATTTAGTTTAAAGGAAGTACTTATATGTAAACAATTATTAAATTCATTAGATTAATAATATTAACATATTTAAATAGAAAATGTATGTCTTATATTCAACACTATATCATAATTTATTTAAAACAAATTAAATTAACGCCGTGACTGGTTTGTGTTGCGTTATATATGTTATAAACGTATAGGTATAAACGATAACTTCGTTTCACAGAAGAGTTTTCTAATTATACCGATCGATCGTATCAGTCAAAATAACGGATCGATAGCCCGGTTACCTATGGTATCCGTCATCCGTCCAATCCGTCCGATCCGTCATCAATCAGTCAACAACGCGTCACCAATCATTCACCAATCCGTCATCAATCAGTCATCAATCCGGTCCAAACGCGTCATCAATCCGTTACCGATCAGTCATCGATCCGTCAAAGTGTTGCATTGATCGGTTCAAGTACTGTAGTAAGATTATAGACCTGAGATCCATATTTCTGAAAAAATGACAAATTCTCTATAAAATCTAACAAAATAGGTCTCATGATTTAAAAAAATCTACCAAACCTCTTTAAATTTCTAACAAGTATTTGGGTAAGATAATTCTCCTACTGTAACAAACCAGCTGAGTTACTTACAGAAAAAACATGTTTTGGTTTTTTTTTTTTGGGGAGGGGGGTGGGGCATACGCCCAGTACGTCTTTATTGGGAATCCGCGCCTGTTTTTTTTTCTTACAACAGGTTTGTCTTATAACATGTATAATTTCGGAGTAAAAACTTATAAATGTATCTAGTAAGTAAAATGTCCATATTCAGAACAATAATTCCATTTTGCATTACCGGAGATCTATATACACATATTTAGTAATTGCCGAATAATTTCTTCTTTGATAAAAAATATTTTTTTTCAATAGTGAGTTGATTATTTTTATTTCTTTCGGGCGCTATTCCTTCCCAGACGCAATATATGGGAAAATGCACCCGGGAAAGTTAACTCAAATAAATTGGACTGAAGCGTCGATCAAATATTGTAATCTACATGGTAAAGAGACATCACACTTGACTTTATAAAGGACCATAGAGGTTTTATGTACCTTTATCTTTACCGAGGTACACTTTTTTGCCGACGACTAAACCTTGATATCGGATAAATAAAGCATGTATAGTCTTATAAACAAGGTCACATTTATGATACTATACATGTATATTATAAGTCATATTAACAAATTATTTTTATATTTAGGCCTTTACTTAAAAAAAAATCCCCGGGCTCATATTTACCTACCCGGACGCCCCGGGCGCATTTTAGTACGAGTATGTTTTGAACTTGTTCAAAATTAACGAAGCACGGTCCTGGTCACCCACAACTAAGTACGTTCACACCACGGCCACCACGACTCCAGGACGACAACGCTACGATTTAGGAAAACATCAAGATCATAGTAAGGTCGTTGTTCAGTGTGACTTGGGCTTTACTTGAAGCAGATCTATGAAACGAGATTTAAACGGATTTTTGTGAAATTTAGGTATTCAATACATTATAGGTACATATAATTTATTATATATTGAAACGGCTCGTAGTGATGTTGTAGTTAAAAATATGTTCCTTTTATTTATATAAAGATTATGTTTATTGCACGTGAATAAAAGTGTTTGAGCCTTTTATTTCATGCATCAAAACTTCAAGGTATTATTTTCCTCATGCAATAACAAGATTGTTGGTAGCTTATTTGCGGGATCGAAATCGTATTGTGTACCAATTGAACATATTTTTTACTTGATTCTTTTCAGATACATGTAGGGGTTTGGCCGAAATTTTACAAAGGAGTTTTGAAAATGATTTATTCTGAGTTTAACAATTGACATAAAGATCACATAAAAATATCAAGAGATTTAGTATCTGTTCCTCCTATCTTGATCCATGATTTACAGTAAGAGAGACCTGCAGTTTCATACAATCAAAGCAAGAATTCCAATTGATCTTTGTCTAACTTTTGACCTGTTTTGTTTTCTTAGCGCATTTGGATTTCGTAAAGATATAAAACACAAAACAAATGAATGTAATTTATTTTTTCATTAAATTTATGCCATTCTTTTAATAATTCTTGCGGAAATAATTAAATAATTTACATTACATTTTACTAAAATATATATATGGGGAAAACATTTTAATGCAGATCCAGATTTTGTAATGCCCCCCTTTTTTAATATGTTCCCAAGACAATTAAAAAACTGTATACTATCCAAAGATTTAATTCCGCTGTAGATTAACGTCTTGGGACCTCTTGTTTAATACATTTTTTAACCAAATTATCCTGTCGAGGGGGGGTGAGGGGGGCACCCAACCCCGCAGACCGGTTCTAAATTCACCTTTGGTCAGGTATAATATATGCAGAAAAAGACTTATTTATACCTAAATATATAATATTTCATTGTTTTATGATTACATTTTGACAACTAAAATGGTGATCCTTAATTAATATGATTCTATGAATTAATATCCATATCTAGGAAAAATTGCCCATCATAATGCAGGAATTGTCATTTTTTTATATAGAAAGCGTGCTAAAGGGCTGTCAAAGGTTTCAGTATCCTAAAAATAATTAACAAAGTTGTCCATCTTATAAAGTAACAAATATAAAATTTTAACAATCTGTGACCGATTATTTTAAAATAAATTTATGAAGAATCTTTAGTTATCAATTAACAAAATAGCAATGCTTGGATTTTTTGCAGTATTTAAGTGTATGCATTGCCCTCATCAGATGTTATAATAAAAAAAATCTGCACTACATGACTGTACTACGCTTTGTTGACTTGGGGACAGCCCTGAAAACGCAAATTTATCGTTCTTATGTAGTTGACGTGATTGCCTTCATTTAGGTACATTATATCGTACCCGGGCCCCGAAGATATAACAAGTAATTTATTCTAATGCAGAAAATTTCATTTCCATGCCTGCTTGACGAGTAAGGACAAACCATTTGCAAAACTAAAGATTTACGATAACCGAGATTATATTAGCAGAAGACGGTATCGGTCTTCCGAGTTAAAAAAAAAAAAAAAAAAAAAAAAAAAAAAAAAAAAAAAAAGGTTACATGGCCCAGTGGGACCTTTTCACTGTAAATGTCCGTGTCCGAACGGGTAGCGGTCCGAAAATCTTATAATATGCATTAATAGGCCCTGCGTGGGTATATAAATAATGACCCCTGACTTTTTCCGCCCCTTTCAATCGAGAAGGGGGTAGGGGGATATGAAAGGGGGGTCATGGGGCTACATGGCCAAGTGGGACCTTTTCACTGTAAATGTCCGTGTCCGAACGGGTAGCGGTCCGAAAATCTTATAATATGCATTAATAGGCCCTGCGTGGGTATATAAATAATGACCCCTGACTTTTTCCGCCCCTTTCAATCGAGAAGGGGGTAGGGGGATATGAAAGGGGGGTCATGGGGCTACATGGCCAAGTGGGACCTTTTCACTGTAAATGTCCGTGTCCGAACGGGTAGCGGTCCGAAAATCTTATAATATGCATTAATAGGCCCTGCGTGGGTATATAAATAATGACCCCTGACTTTTTCCGCCCCTTTCAATCGAGAAGGGGGTAGGGGGATATGAAAGGGGGGTCATGGGGCTACATGGCCCAGTGGGACCTTTTCACTGTAAATGTCCGTGTCCGAACGGGTAGCGGTCCGAAAATCTTATAATATGCATTAATAGGCCCTGCGTGGGTATATAAATAATGACCCCTGACTTTTTCCGCCCCTTTCAATCGAGAAGGGGGTAGGGGGATATGAAAGGGGGGTCATGGGGCTACATGGCCAAGTGGGACCTTTTCACTGTAAATGTCCGTGTCCGAACGGGTAGCGGTCCGAAAATCTTATAATATGCATTAATAGGCCCTGCGTGGGTATATAAATAATGACCCCTGACTTTTTCCGCCCCTTTCAATCGAGAAGGGGGTAGGGGGATATGAAAGGGGGGTCATGGGGCTACATGGCCAAGTGGGACCTTTTCACTGTAAATGTCCGTGTCCGAACGGGTAGCGGTCCGAAAATCTTATAATATGCATTAATAGGCCCTGCGTGGGTATATAAATAATGACCCCTGACTTTTTCCGCCCCTTTCAATCGAGAAGGGGGTAGGGGGATATGAAAGGGGGGTCATGGGGCTACATGGCCAAGTGGGACCTTTTCACTGTAAATGTCCGTGTCCGAACGGGTAGCGGTCCGAAAATCTTATAATATGCATTAATAGGCCCTGCGTGGGTATATAAATAATGACCCCTGACTTTTTCCGCCCCTTTCAATCGAGAAGGGGGTAGGGGGATATGAAAGGGGGGTCATGGGGCTACATGGCCCAGTGGGACCTTTTCACTGTAAATGTCCGTGTCCGAACGGGTAGCGGTCCGAAAATCTTATAATATGCATTAATAGGCCCTGCGTGGGTATATAAATAATGACCCCTGACTTTTTCCGCCCCTTTCAATCGAGAAGGGGGTAGGGGGATATGAAAGGGGGGTCATGGGGCTACATGGCCAAGTGGGACCTTTTCACTGTAAATGTCCGTGTCCGAACGGGTAGCGGTCCGAAAATCTTATAATATGCATTAATAGGCCCTGCGTGGGTATATAAATAATGACCCCTGACTTTTTCCGCCCCTTTCAATCGAGAAGGGGGTAGGGGGATATGAAAGGGGGGTCATGGGGCTACATGGCCAAGTGGGACCTTTTCACTGTAAATGTCCGTGTCCGAACGGGTAGCGGTCCGAAAATCTTATAATATGCATTAATAGGCCCTGCGTGGGTATATAAATAATGACCCCTGACTTTTTCCGCCCCTTTCAATCGAGAAGGGGGTAGGGGGATATGAAAGGGGGGTCATGGGGCTACATGGCCAAGTGGGACCTTTTCACTGTAAATGTCCGTGTCCGAACGGGTAGCGGTCCGAAAATCTTATAATATGCATTAATAGGCCCTGCGTGGGTATATAAATAATGACCCCTGACTTTTTCCGCCCCTTTCAATCGAGAAGGGGGTAGGGGGATATGAAAGGGGGGTCATGGGGCTACATGGCCAAGTGGGACCTTTTCACTGTAAATGTCCGTGTCCGAACGGGTAGCGGTCCGAAAATCTTATAATATGCATTAATAGGCCCTGCGTGGGTATATAAATAATGACCCCTGACTTTTTCCGCCCCTTTCAATCGAGAAGGGGGTAGGGGGATATGAAAGGGGGGTCATGGGGCTACATGGCCCAGTGGGACCTTTTCACTGTAAATGTCCGTGTCCGAACGGGTAGCGGTCCGAAAATCTTATAATATGCATTAATAGGCCCTGCGTGGGTATATAAATAATGACCCCTGACTTTTTCCGCCCCTTTCAATCGAGAAGGGGGTAGGGGGATATGAAAGGGGGGTCATGGGGCTACATGGCCAAGTGGGACCTTTTCACTGTAAATGTCCGTGTCCGAACGGGTAGCGGTCCGAAAATCTTATAATATGCATTAATAGGCCCTGCGTGGGTATATAAATAATGACCCCTGACTTTTTCCGCCCCTTTCAATCGAGAAGGGGGTAGGGGGATATGAAAGGGGGGTCATGGGGCTACATGGCCAAGTGGGACCTTTTCACTGTAAATGTCCGTGTCCGAACGGGTAGCGGTCCGAAAATCTTATAATATGCATTAATAGGCCCTGCGTGGGTATATAAATAATGACCCCTGACTTTTTCCGCCCCTTTCAATCGAGAAGGGGGTAGGGGGATATGAAAGGGGGGTCATGGGGCTACATGGCCAAGTGGGACCTTTTCACTGTAAATGTCCGTGTCCGAACGGGTAGCGGTCCGAAAATCTTATAATATGCATTAATAGGCCCTGCGTGGGTATATAAATAATGACCCCTGACTTTTTCCGCCCCTTTCAATCGAGAAGGGGGTAGGGGGATATGAAAGGGGGGTCATGGGGCTACATGGCCAAGTGGGACCTTTTCACTGTAAATGTCCGTGTCCGAACGGGTAGCGGTCCGAAAATCTTATAATATGCATTAATAGGCCCTGCGTGGGTATATAAATAATGACCCCTGACTTTTTCCGCCCCTTTCAATCGAGAAGGGGGTAGGGGGATATGAAAGGGGGGTCATGGGGCTACATGGCCAAGTGGGACCTTTTCACTGTAAATGTCCGTGTCCGAACGGGTAGCGGTCCGAAAATCTTATAATATGCATTAATAGGCCCTGCGTGGGTATATAAATAATGACCCTGACTTTTTCCGCCCCTTTCAATCGAGAAGGGGGTAGGGGGATATGAAAGGGGGGTCATGGGGCTACATGGCCCAGTGGGACCTTTTCACTGTAAATGTCCGTGTCCGAACGGGTAGCGGTCCGAAAATCTTATAATATGCATTAATAGGCCCTGCGTGGGTATATAAATAATGACCCCTGACTTTTTCCGCCCCTTTCAATCGAGAAGGGGGTAGGGGGATATGAAAGGGGGGTCATGGGGCTACATGGCCAAGTGGGACCTTTTCACTGTAAATGTCCGTGTCCGAACGGGTAGCGGTCCGAAAATCTTATAATATGCATTAATAGGCCCTGCGTGGGTATATAAATAATGACCCCTGACTTTTTCCGCCCCTTTCAATCGAGAAGGGGGTAGGGGGATATGAAAGGGGGGTCATGGGGCTACATGGCCAAGTGGGACCTTTTCACTGTAAATGTCCGTGTCCGAACGGGTAGCGGTCCGAAAATCTTATAATATGCATTAATAGGCCCTGCGTGGGTATATAAATAATGACCCCTGACTTTTTCCGCCCCTTTCAATCGAGAAGGGGGTAGGGGGATATGAAAGGGGGGTCATGGGGCTACATGGCCCAGTGGGACCTTTTCACTGTAAATGTCCGTGTCCGAACGGGTAGCGGTCCGAAAATCTTATAATATGCATTAATAGGCCCTGCGTGGGTATATAAATAATGACCCCTGACTTTTTCCGCCCCTTTCAATCGAGAAGGGGGTAGGGGGATATGAAAGGGGGGTCATGGGGCTACATGGCCAAGTGGGACCTTTTCACTGTAAATGTCCGTGTCCGAACGGGTAGCGGTCCGAAAATCTTATAATATGCATTAATAGGCCCTGCGTGGGTATATAAATAATGACCCCTGACTTTTTCCGCCCCTTTCAATCGAGAAGGGGGTAGGGGGATATGAAAGGGGGGTCATGGGGCTACATGGCCCAGTGGGACCTTTTCACTGTAAATGTCCGTGTCCGAACGGGTAGCGGTCCGAAAATCTTATAATATGCATTAATAGGCCCTGCGTGGGTATATAAATAATGACCCCTGACTTTTTCCGCCCCTTTCAATCGAGAAGGGGGTAGGGGGATATGAAAGGGGGGTCATGGGGCTACATGGCCAAGTGGGACCTTTTCACTGTAAATGTCCGTGTCCGAACGGGTAGCGGTCCGAAAATCTTATAATATGCATTAATAGGCCCTGCGTGGGTATATAAATAATGACCCCTGACTTTTTCCGCCCCTTTCAATCGAGAAGGGGGTAGGGGGATATGAAAGGGGGGTCATGGGGCTACATGGCCCAGTGGGACCTTTTCACTGTAAATGTCCGTGTCCGAACGGGTAGCGGTCCGAAAATCTTATAATATGCATTAATAGGCCCTGCGTGGGTATATAAATAATGACCCCTGACTTTTTCCGCCCCTTTCAATCGAGAAGGGGGTAGGGGGATATGAAAGGGGGGTCATGGGGCTACATGGCCAAGTGGGACCTTTTCACTGTAAATGTCCGTGTCCGAACGGGTAGCGGTCCGAAAATCTTATAATATGCATTAATAGGCCCTGCGTGGGTATATAAATAATGACCCCTGACTTTTTCCGCCCCTTTCAATCGAGAAGGGGGTAGGGGGATATGAAAGGGGGGTCATGGGGCTACATGGCCAAGTGGGACCTTTTCACTGTAAATGTCCGTGTCCGAACGGGTAGCGGTCCGAAAATCTTATAATATGCATTAATAGGCCCTGCGTGGGTATATAAATAATGACCCCTGACTTTTTCCGCCCCTTTCAATCGAGAAGGGGGTAGGGGGATATGAAAGGGGGGTCATGGGGCTACATGGCCCAGTGGGACCTTTTCACTGTAAATGTCCGTGTCCGAACGGGTAGCGGTCCGAAAATCTTATAATATGCATTAATAGGCCCTGCGTGGGTATATAAATAATGACCCCTGACTTTTTCCGCCCCTTTCAATCGAGAAGGGGGTAGGGGGATATGAAAGGGGGGTCATGGGGCTACATGGCCAAGTGGGACCTTTTCACTGTAAATGTCCGTGTCCGAACGGGTAGCGGTCCGAAAATCTTATAATATGCATTAATAGGCCCTGCGTGGGTATATAAATAATGACCCCTGACTTTTTCCGCCCCTTTCAATCGAGAAGGGGGTAGGGGGATATGAAAGGGGGGTCATGGGGCTACATGGCCAAGTGGGACCTTTTCACTGTAAATGTCCGTGTCCGAACGGGTAGCGGTCCGAAAATCTTATAATATGCATTAATAGGCCCTGCGTGGGTATATAAATAATGACCCCTGACTTTTTCCGCCCCTTTCAATCGAGAAGGGGGTAGGGGGATATGAAAGGGGGGTCATGGGGCTACATGGCCAAGTGGGACCTTTTCACTGTAAATGTCCGTGTCCGAACGGGTAGCGGTCCGAAAATCTTATAATATGCATTAATAGGCCCTGCGTGGGTATATAAATAATGACCCCTGACTTTTTCCGCCCCTTTCAATCGAGAAGGGGGTAGGGGGATATGAAAGGGGGGTCATGGGGCTACATGGCCCAGTGGGACCTTTTCACTGTAAATGTCCGTGTCCGAACGGGTAGCGGTCCGAAAATCTTATAATATGCATTAATAGGCCCTGCGTGGGTATATAAATAATGACCCCTGACTTTTTCCGCCCCTTTCAATCGAGAAGGGGGTAGGGGGATATGAAAGGGGGGTCATGGGGCTACATGGCCAAGTGGGACCTTTTCACTGTAAATGTCCGTGTCCGAACGGGTAGCGGTCCGAAAATCTTATAATATGCATTAATAGGCCCTGCGTGGGTATATAAATAATGACCCCTGACTTTTTCCGCCCCTTTCAATCGAGAAGGGGGTAGGGGGATATGAAAGGGGGGTCATGGGGCTACATGGCCCAGTGGGACCTTTTCACTGTAAATGTCCGTGTCCGAACGGGTAGCGGTCCGAAAATCTTATAATATGCATTAATAGGCCCTGCGTGGGTATATAAATAATGACCCCTGACTTTTTCCGCCCCTTTCAATCGAGAAGGGGGTAGGGGGATATGAAAGGGGGGTCATGGGGCTACATGGCCAAGTGGGACCTTTTCACTGTAAATGTCCGTGTCCGAACGGGTAGCGGTCCGAAAATCTTATAATATGCATTAATAGGCCCTGCGTGGGTATATAAATAATGACCCCTGACTTTTTCCGCCCCTTTCAATCGAGAAGGGGGTAGGGGGATATGAAAGGGGGGTCATGGGGCTACATGGCCAAGTGGGACCTTTTCACTGTAAATGTCCGTGTCCGAACGGGTAGCGGTCCGAAAATCTTATAAAATGCATTAATAGGCCCTGCGTGGGT
>CAXARO010000033.1:0-70001 GCA_963971305.1 Arcuatula senhousia | reverse complement strand
CAAAGATCGCGCGAGACCAAAAGAAAACTTTTTTGTATTTCACTTGTTTTTCCAAATAAACGTAAGAAAAATGACGTCGTGACAAATGCACCCTTGCGCGCCGATATGTGTCGCAGACTCAAACTATAGGTCGTATGCATTAGAACTGGGTCTCTTTAAAAAGAAGACATGTTGCGCAAGAAAGTACACGTTAAGCGGCGCCCGTAGCACCAAAGATCGCGCGAGACCAAAAGAAAACTTTTTTGTATTTCACTTGTTTTTCCAAAAAAACGTAAGAAAAATGACGTCGTGACAAATGCACCCTTGCGCGCCGATATGTGTCGCAGACTCAAACTATAGGTCGTATGCATTAGAACTGGGTCTCTTTAAAAAGAAGACATGTTGCGCAAGAAAGTACACGTTAAGCGGCGCCCGTAGCACCAAAGATCGCGCGAGACCAAAAGAAAACTTTTTTGTATTTCACTTGTTTTTCCAAAAAAACGTAAGAAAAATGACGTCGTGACAAATGCACCCTTGCGCGCCGATATGTGTCGCAGACTCAAACTATAGGTCGTATGCATTAGAACTGGGTCTCTTTAAAACGAAGACATGTTGCGCAAGAAAGTACACGTTAAGCGGCGCCCGTAGCACCAAAGATCGCGCGAGACCAAAAGAAAACTTTTTTGTATTTCACTTGTTTTTCCAAAAAAACGTAAGAAAAATGACGTCGTGACAAATGCACCCTTGCGCGCCGATATGTGTCGCAGACTCAAACTATAGGTCGTATGCATTAGAACTGGGTCTCTTTAAAAAGAAGACATGTTGCGCAAGAAAGTACACGTTAAGCGGCGCCCGTAGCACCAAAGATCGCGCGAGACCAAAAGAAAACTTTTTTGTATTTCACTTGTTTTTCCAAAAAAACGTAAGAAAAATGACGTCGTGACAAATGCACCCTTGCGCGCCGATATGTGTCGCAGACTCAAACTATAGGTCGTATGCATTAGAACTGGGTCTCTTTAAAAAGAAGACATGTTGCGCAAGAAAGTACACGTTAAGCGGCGCCCGTAGCACCAAAGATCGCGCGAGACCAAAAGAAAACTTTTTTGTATTTCACTTGTTTTTCCAAAAAAACGTAAGAAAAATGACGTCGTGACAAATGCACCCTTGCGCGCCGATATGTGTCGCAGACTCAAACTATAGGTCGTATGCATTAGAACTGGGTCTCTTTAAAAAGAAGACATGTTGCGCAAGAAAGTACACGTTAAGCGGCGCCCGTAGCACCAAAGATCGCGCGAGACCAAAAGAAAACTTTTTTGTATTTCACTTGTTTTTCCAAAAAAACGTAAGAAAAATGACGTCGTGACAAATGCACCCTTGCGCGCCGATATGTGTCGCAGACTCAAACTATAGGTCGTATGCATTAGAACTGGGTCTCTTTAAAAAGAAGACATGTTGCGCAAGAAAGTACACGTTAAGCGGCGCCCGTAGCACCAAAGATCGCGCGAGACCAAAAGAAAACTTTTTTGTATTTCACTTGTTTTTCCAAAAAAACGTAAGAAAAATGACGTCGTGACAAATGCACCCTTGCGCGCCGATATGTGTCGCAGACTCAAACTATAGGTCGTATGCATTAGAACTGGGTCTCTTTAAAAAGAAGACATGTTGCGCAAGAAAGTACACGTTAAGCGGCGCCCGTAGCACCAAAGATCGCGCGAGACCAAAAGAAAACTTTTTTGTATTTCACTTGTTTTTCCAAAAAAACGTAAGAAAAATGACGTCGTGACAAATGCACCCTTGCGCGCCGATATGTGTCGCAGACTCAAACTATAGGTCGTATGCATTAGAACTGGGTCTCTTTAAAAAGAAGACATGTTGCGCAAGAAAGTACACGTTAAGCGGCGCCCGTAGCACCAAAGATCGCGCGAGACCAAAAGAAAACTTTTTTGTATTTCACTTGTTTTTCCAAAAAAACGTAAGAAAAATGACGTCGTGACAAATGCACCCTTGCGCGCCGATATGTGTCGCAGACTCAAACTATAGGTCGTATGCATTAGAACTGGGTCTCTTTAAAAAGAAGACATGTTGCGCAAGAAAGTACACGTTAAGCGGCGCCCGTAGCACCAAAGATCGCGCGAGACCAAAAGAAAACTTTTTTGTATTTCACTTGTTTTTCCAAAAAAACGTAAGAAAAATGACGTCGTGACAAATGCACCCTTGCGCGCCGATATGTGTCGCAGACTCAAACTATAGGTCGTATGCATTAGAACTGGGTCTCTTTAAAAAGAAGACATGTTGCGCAAGAAAGTACACGTTAAGCGGCGCCCGTAGCACCAAAGATCGCGCGAGACCAAAAGAAAACTTTTTTGTATTTCACTTGTTTTTCCAAAAAAACGTAAGAAAAATGACGTCGTGACAAATGCACCCTTGCGCGCCGATATGTGTCGCAGACTCAAACTATAGGTCGTATGCATTAGAACTGGGTCTCTTTAAAAAGAAGACATGTTGCGCAAGAAAGTACACGTTAAGCGGCGCCCGTAGCACCAAAGATCGCGCGAGACCAAAAGAAAACTTTTTTGTATTTCACTTGTTTTTCCAAAAAAACGTAAGAAAAATGACGTCGTGACAAATGCACCCTTGCGCGCCGATATGTGTCGCAGACTCAAACTATAGGTCGTATGCATTAGAACTGGGTCTCTTTAAAAAGAAGACATGTTGCGCAAGAAAGTACACGTTAAGCGGCGCCCGTAGCACCAAAGATCGCGCGAGACCAAAAGAAAACTTTTTTGTATTTCACTTGTTTTTCCAAAAAAACGTAAGAAAAATGACGTCGTGACAAATGCACCCTTGCGCGCCGATATGTGTCGCAGACTCAAACTATAGGTCGTATGCATTAGAACTGGGTCTCTTTAAAAAGAAGACATGTTGCGCAAGAAAGTACACGTTAAGCGGCGCCCGTAGCACCAAAGATCGCGCGAGACCAAAAGAAAACTTTTTTGTATTTCACTTGTTTTTCCAAAAAAACGTAAGAAAAATGACGTCGTGACAAATGCACCCTTGCGCGCCGATATGTGTCGCAGACTCAAACTATAGGTCGTATGCATTAGAACTGGGTCTCTTTAAAAAGAAGACATGTTGCGCAAGAAAGTACACGTTAAGCGGCGCCCGTAGCACCAAAGATCGCGCGAGACCAAAAGAAAACTTTTTTGTATTTCACTTGTTTTTCCAAAAAAACGTAAGAAAAATGACGTCGTGACAAATGCACCCTTGCGCGCCGATATGTGTCGCAGACTCAAACTATAGGTCGTATGCATTAGAACTGGGTCTCTTTAAAAAGAAGACATGTTGCGCAAGAAAGTACACGTTAAGCGGCGCCCGTAGCACCAAAGATCGCGCGAGACCAAAAGAAAACTTTTTTGTATTTCACTTGTTTTTCCAAAAAAACGTAAGAAAAATGACGTCGTGACAAATGCACCCTTGCGCGCCGATATGTGTCGCAGACTCAAACTATAGGTCGTATGCATTAGAACTGGGTCTCTTTAAAAAGAAGACATGTTGCGCAAGAAAGTACACGTTAAGCGGCGCCCGTAGCACCAAAGATCGCGCGAGACCAAAAGAAAACTTTTTTGTATTTCACTTGTTTTTCCAAAAAAACGTAAGAAAAATGACGTCGTGACAAATGCACCCTTGCGCGCCGATATGTGTCGCAGACTCAAACTATAGGTCGTATGCATTAGAACTGGGTCTCTTTAAAAAGAAGACATGTTGCGCAAGAAAGTACACGTTAAGCGGCGCCCGTAGCACCAAAGATCGCGCGAGACCAAAAGAAAACTTTTTTGTATTTCACTTGTTTTTCCAAAAAAACGTAAGAAAAATGACGTCGTGACAAATGCACCCTTGCGCGCCGATATGTGTCGCAGACTCAAACTATAGGTCGTATGCATTAGAACTGGGTCTCTTTAAAAAGAAGACATGTTGCGCAAGAAAGTACACGTTAAGCGGCGCCCGTAGCACCAAAGATCGCGCGAGACCAAAAGAAAACTTTTTTGTATTTCACTTGTTTTTCCAAAAAAACGTAAGAAAAATGACGTCGTGACAAATGCACCCTTGCGCGCCGATATGTGTCGCAGACTCAAACTATAGGTCGTATGCATTAGAACTGGGTCTCTTTAAAAAGAAGACATGTTGCGCAAGAAAGTACACGTTAAGCGGCGCCCGTAGCACCAAAGATCGCGCGAGACCAAAAGAAAACTTTTTTGTATTTCACTTGTTTTTCCAAAAAAACGTAAGAAAAATGACGTCGTGACAAATGCACCCTTGCGCGCCGATATGTGTCGCAGACTCAAACTATAGGTCGTATGCATTAGAACTGGGTCTCTTTAAAAAGAAGACATGTTGCGCAAGAAAGTACACGTTAAGCGGCGCCCGTAGCACCAAAGATCGCGCGAGACCAAAAGAAAACTTTTTTGTATTTCACTTGTTTTTCCAAAAAAACGTAAGAAAAATGACGTCGTGACAAATGCACCCTTGCGCGCCGATATGTGTCGCAGACTCAAACTATAGGTCGTATGCATTAGAACTGGGTCTCTTTAAAAAGAAGACATGTTGCGCAAGAAAGTACACGTTAAGCGGCGCCCGTAGCACCAAAGATCGCGCGAGACCAAAAGAAAACTTTTTTGTATTTCACTTGTTTTTCCAAAAAAACGTAAGAAAAATGACGTCGTGACAAATGCACCCTTGCGCGCCGATATGTGTCGCAGACTCAAACTATAGGTCGTATGCATTAGAACTGGGTCTCTTTAAAAGAAGACATGTTGCGCAAGAAAGTACACGTTAAGCGGCGCCCGTAGCACCAAAGATCGCGCGAGACCAAAAGAAAACTTTTTTGTATTTCACTTGTTTTTCCAAAAAAAACGTAAGAAAAATGACGTCGTGACAAATGCACCCTTGCGCGCCGATATGTGTCGCAGACTCAAACTATAGGTCGTATGCATTAGAACTGGGTCTCTTTAAAAAGAAGACATGTTGCGCAAGAAAGTACACGTTAAGCGGCGCCCGTAGCACCAAAGATCGCGCGAGACCAAAAGAAAACTTTTTTGTATTTCACTTGTTTTTCCAAAAAAACGTAAGAAAAATGACGTCGTGACAAATGCACCCTTGCGCGCCGATATGTGTCGCAGACTCAAACTATAGGTCGTATGCATTAGAACTGGGTCTCTTTAAAAAGAAGACATGTTGCGCAAGAAAGTACACGTTAAGCGGCGCCCGTAGCACCAAAGATCGCGCGAGACCAAAAGAAAACTTTTTTGTATTTCACTTGTTTTTCCAAAAAAACGTAAGAAAAATGACGTCGTGACAAATGCACCCTTGCGCGCCGATATGTGTCGCAGACTCAAACTATAGGTCGTATGCATTAGAACTGGGTCTCTTTAAAAAGAAGACATGTTGCGCAAGAAAGTACACGTTAAGCGGCGCCCGTAGCACCAAAGATCGCGCGAGACCAAAAGAAAACTTTTTTGTATTTCACTTGTTTTTCCAAAAAAACGTAAGAAAAATGACGTCGTGACAAATGCACCCTTGCGCGCCGATATGTGTCGCAGACTCAAACTATAGGTCGTATGCATTAGAACTGGGTCTCTTTAAAAAGAAGACATGTTGCGCAAGAAAGTACACGTTAAGCGGCGCCCGTAGCACCAAAGATCGCGCGAGACCAAAAGAAAACTTTTTTGTATTTCACTTGTTTTTCCAAAAAAACGTAAGAAAAATGACGTCGTGACAAATGCACCCTTGCGCGCCGATATGTGTCGCAGACTCAAACTATAGGTCGTATGCATTAGAACTGGGTCTCTTTAAAAAGAAGACATGTTGCGCAAGAAAGTACACGTTAAGCGGCGCCCGTAGCACCAAAGATCGCGCGAGACCAAAAGAAAACTTTTTTGTATTTCACTTGTTTTTCCAAAAAAACGTAAGAAAAATGACGTCGTGACAGATGCACCCTTGCGCGCCGATATGTGTCGCAGACTCAAACTATAGGTCGTATGCATTAGAACTGGGTCTCTTTAAAAAGAAGACATGTTGCGCAAGAAAGTACACGTTAAGCGGCGCCCGTAGCATCAAAGATCGCGCGAGACCAAAAGAAAACTTTTTTGTATTTCACTTGTTTTTCCAAAAAAACGTAAGAAAAATGACGTCGTGACAAATGCACCCTTGCGCGCCGATATGTGTCGCAGACTCAAACTATAGGTCGTATGCATTAGAACTGGGTCTCTTTAAAAAGAAGACATGTTGCGCAAGAAAGTACACGTTAAGCGGCGCCCGTAGCACCAAAGATCGCGCGAGACCAAAAGAAAACTTTTTTGTATTTCACTTGTTTTTCCAAAAAAACGTAAGAAAAATGACGTCGTGACAAATGCACCCTTGTGCGCCGATATGTGTCGCAGACTCAAACTATAGGTCGTATGCATAAGAACTGGGTCTCTTTAAAAAGAAGACATGTTGCGCAAGAAAGTACACGTTAAGCGGCGCCCGTAGCACCAAAGATCGCGCGAGACTAAAAGAAAACTTTTTTTGTATTTCACTTGTTTTTCCAAAAAAACGTAAGAAAAATGACGTCGTGACAAATGCACCCTTGCGCGCCGATATGTGTCGCAGACTCAAACTATAGGTCGTATGCATTAGAACTGGGTCTCTTTAAAAAGAAGACATGTTGCGCAAGAAAGTACACGTTAAGCGGCGCCCGTAGCACCAAAGATCGCGCGAGACCAAAAGAAAACTTTTTTGTATTTCACTTGTTTTTCCAAAAAAACGTAAGAAAAATGACGTCGTGAACAAATGCACCCTTGCGCGCCGATATGTGTCGCAGACTCAAACTATAGGTCGTATGCATTAGAACTGGGTCTCTTTAAAAAGAAGACATGTTGCGCAAGAAAGTACACGTTAAGCGGCGCCCGTAGCACCAAAGATCGCGCGAGACCAAAAGAAAACTTTTTTGTATTTCACTTGTTTTTCCAAAAAAACGTAAGAAAAATGACGTCGTGACAAATGCACCCTTGCGCGCCGATATGTGTCGCAGACTCAAACTATAGGTCGTATGCATTAGAACTGGGTCTCTTTAAAAAGAAGACATGTTGCGCAAGAAAGTACACGTTAAGCGGCGCCCGTAGCACCAAAGATCGCGCGAGACCAAAAGAAAACTTTTTTGTATTTCACTTGTTTTTCCAAAAAAACGTAAGAAAAATGACGTCGTGACAAATGCACCCTTGCGCGCCGATATGTGTCGCAGACTCAAACTATAGGTCGTATGCATTAGAACTGGGTCTCTTTAAAAAGAAGACATGTTGCGCAAGAAAGTACACGTTAAGCAGCGCCCGTAGCACCAAAGATCGCGCGAGACCAAAAGAAAACTTTTTTGTATTTCACTTGTTTTTCCAAAAAAACGTAAGAAAAATGACGTCGTGACAAATGCACCCTTGCGCGCCGATATGTGTCGCAGACTCAAACTATAGGTCGTATGCATTAGAACTGGGTCTCTTTAAAAAGAAGACATGTTGCGCAAGAAAGTACACGTTAAGCGGCGCCCGTAGCACCAAAGATCGCGCGAGACCAAAAGAAAACTTTTTTGTATTTCACTTGTTTTTCCAAAAAAACGTAAGAAAAATGACGTCGTGACAAATGCACCCTTGCGCGCCGATATGTGTCGCAGACTCAAACTATAGGTCGTATGCATTAGAACTGGGTCTCTTTAAAAAGAAGACATGTTGCGCAAGAAAGTACACGTTAAGCGGCGCCCGTAGCACCAAAGATCGCGCGAGACCAAAAGAAAACTTTTTTGTATTTCACTTGTTTTTCCAAAAAAACGTAAGAAAAATGACGTCGTGACAAATGCACCCTTGCGCGCCGATATGTGTCGCAGACTCAAACTATAGGTCGTATGCATTAGAACTGGGTCTCTTTAAAAAGAAGACATGTTGCGCAAGAAAGTACACGTTAAGCGGCGCCCGTAGCACCAAAGATCGCGCGAGACCAAAAGAAAACTTTTTTGTATTTCACTTGTTTTTCCAAAAAAACGTAAGAAAAATGACGTCGTGACAAATGCACCCTTGCGCGCCGATATGTGTCGCAGACTCAAACTATAGGTCGTATGCATTAGAACTGGGTCTCTTTAAAAAGAAGACATGTTGCGCAAGAAAGTACACGTTAAGCGGCGCCCGTAGCACCAAAGATCGCGCGAGACCAAAAGAAAACTTTTTTGTATTTCACTTGTTTTTCCAAAAAAACGTAAGAAAAATGACGTCGTGACAAATGCACCCTTGCGCGCCGATATGTGTCGCAGACTCAAACTATAGGTCGTATGCATTAGAACTGGGTCTCTTTAAAAAGAAGACATGTTGCGCAAGAAAGTACACGTTAAGCGGCGCCCGTAGCACCAAAGATCGCGCGAGACCAAAAGAAAACTTTTTTGTATTTCACTTGTTTTTCCAAAAAAACGTAAGAAAAATGACGTCGTGACAAATGCACCCTTGCGCGCCGATATGTGTCGCAGACTCAAACTATAGGTCGTATGCATTAGAACTGGGTCTCTTTAAAAAGAAGACATGTTGCGCAAGAAAGTACACGTTAAGCGGCGCCCGTAGCACCAAAGATCGCGCGAGACCAAAAGAAAACTTTTTTGTATTTCACTTGTTTTTCCAAAAAAACGTAAGAAAAATGACGTCGTGACAAATGCACCCTTGCGCGCCGATATGTGTCGCAGACTCAAACTATAGGTCGTATGCATTAGAACTGGGTCTCTTTAAAAAGAAGACATGTTGCGCAAGAAAGTACACGTTAAGCGGCGCCCGTAGCACCAAAGATCGCGCGAGACCAAAAGAAAACTTTTTTGTATTTCACTTGTTTTTCCAAAAAAACGTAAGAAAAATGACGTCGTGACAAATGCACCCTTGCGCGCCGATATGTGTCGCAGACTCAAACTATAGGTCGTATGCATTAGAACTGGGTCTCTTTAAAAAGAAGACATGTTGCGCAAGAAAGTACACGTTAAGCGGCGCCCGTAGCACCAAAGATCGCGCGAGACCAAAAGAAAACTTTTTTGTATTTCACTTGTTTTTCCAAAAAAACGTAAGAAAAATGACGTCGTGACAAATGCACCCTTGCGCGCCGATATGTGTCGCAGACTCAAACTATAGGTCGTATGCATTAGAACTGGGTCTCTTTAAAAAGAAGACATGTTGCGCAAGAAAGTACACGTTAAGCGGCGCCCGTAGCACCAAAGATCGCGCGAGACCAAAAGAAAACTTTTTTGTATTTCACTTGTTTTTCCAAAAAAACGTAAGAAAAATGACGTCGTGACAAATGCACCCTTGCGCGCCGATATGTGTCGCAGACTCAAACTATAGGTCGTATGCATTAGAACTGGGTCTCTTTAAAAAGAAGACATGTTGCGCAAGAAAGTACACGTTAAGCGGCGCCCGTAGCACCAAAGATCGCGCGAGACCAAAAGAAAACTTTTTTGTATTTCACTTGTTTTTCCAAAAAAACGTAAGAAAAATGACGTCGTGACAAATGCACCCTTGCGCGCCGATATGTGTCGCAGACTCAAACTATAGGTCGTATGCATTAGAACTGGGTCTCTTTAAAAAGAAGACATGTTGCGCAAGAAAGTACACGTTAAGCGGCGCCCGTAGCACCAAAGATCGCGCGAGACCAAAAGAAAACTTTTTTGTATTTCACTTGTTTTTCCAAAAAAACGTAAGAAAAATGACGTCGTGACAAATGCACCCTTGCGCGCCGATATGTGTCGCAGACTCAAACTATAGGTCGTATGCATTAGAACTGGGTCTCTTTAAAAAGAAGACATGTTGCGCAAGAAAGTACACGTTAAGCGGCGCCCGTAGCACCAAAGATCGCGCGAGACCAAAAGAAAACTTTTTTGTATTTCACTTGTTTTTCCAAAAAAACGTAAGAAAAATGACGTCGTGACAAATGCACCCTTGCGCGCCGATATGTGTCGCAGACTCAAACTATAGGTCGTATGCATTAGAACTGGGTCTCTTTAAAAAGAAGACATGTTGCGCAAGAAAGTACACGTTAAGCGGCGCCCGTAGCACCAAAGATCGCGCGAGACCAAAAGAAAACTTTTTTGTATTTCACTTGTTTTTCCAAAAAAACGTAAGAAAAATGACGTCGTGACAAATGCACCCTTGCGCGCCGATATGTGTCGCAGACTCAAACTATAGGTCGTATGCATTAGAACTGGGTCTCTTTAAAAAGAAGACATGTTGCGCAAGAAAGTACACGTTAAGCGGCGCCCGTAGCACCAAAGATCGCGCGAGACCAAAAGAAAACTTTTTTGTATTTCACTTGTTTTTCCAAAAAAACGTAAGAAAAATGACGTCGTGACAAATGCACCCTTGCGCGCCGATATGTGTCGCAGACTCAAACTATAGGTCGTATGCATTAGAACTGGGTCTCTTTAAAAAGAAGACATGTTGCGCAAGAAAGTACACGTTAAGCGGCGCCCGTAGCACCAAAGATCGCGCGAGACCAAAAGAAAACTTTTTTGTATTTCACTTGTTTTTCCAAAAAAACGTAAGAAAAATGACGTCGTGACAAATGCACCCTTGCGCGCCGATATGTGTCGCAGACTCAAACTATAGGTCGTATGCATTAGAACTGGGTCTCTTTAAAAAGAAGACATGTTGCGCAAGAAAGTACACGTTAAGCGGCGCCCGTAGCACCAAAGATCGCGCGAGACCAAAAGAAAACTTTTTTGTATTTCACTTGTTTTTCCAAAAAAACGTAAGAAAAATGACGTCGTGACAAATGCACCCTTGCGCGCCGATATGTGTCGCAGACTCAAACTATAGGTCGTATGCATTAGAACTGGGTCTCTTTAAAAAGAAGACATGTTGCGCAAGAAAGTACACGTTAAGCGGCGCCCGTAGCACCAAAGATCGCGCGAGACCAAAAGAAAACTTTTTTGTATTTCACTTGTTTTTCCAAAAAAACGTAAGAAAAATGACGTCGTGACAAATGCACCCTTGCGCGCCGATATGTGTCGCAGACTCAAACTATAGGTCGTATGCATTAGAACTGGGTCTCTTTAAAAAGAAGACATGTTGCGCAAGAAAGTACACGTTAAGCGGCGCCCGTAGCACCAAAGATCGCGCGAGACCAAAAGAAAACTTTTTTGTATTTCACTTGTTTTTCCAAAAAAACGTAAGAAAAATGACGTCGTGACAAATGCACCCTTGCGCGCCGATATGTGTCGCAGACTCAAACTATAGGTCGTATGCATTAGAACTGGGTCTCTTTAAAAAGAAGACATGTTGCGCAAGAAAGTACACGTTAAGCGGCGCCCGTAGCACCAAAGATCGCGCGAGACCAAAAGAAAACTTTTTTGTATTTCACTTGTTTTTCCAAAAAAACGTAAGAAAAATGACGTCGTGACAAATGCACCCTTGCGCGCCGATATGTGTCGCAGACTCAAACTATAGGTCGTATGCATTAGAACTGGGTCTCTTTAAAAAGAAGACATGTTGCGCAAGAAAGTACACGTTAAGCGGCGCCCGTAGCACCAAAGATCGCGCGAGACCAAAAGAAAACTTTTTTGTATTTCACTTGTTTTTCCAAAAAAACGTAAGAAAAATGACGTCGTGACAAATGCACCCTTGCGCGCCGATATGTGTCGCAGACTCAAACTATAGGTCGTATGCATTAGAACTGGGTCTCTTTAAAAAGAAACATGTTGCGCAAGAAAGTACACGTTAAGCGGCGCCCGTAGCACCAAAGATCGCGCGAGACCAAAAGAAAACTTTTTTGTATTTCACTTGTTTTTCCAAAAAAACGTAAGAAAAATGACGTCGTGACAAATGCACCCTTGCGCGCCGATATGTGTCGCAGACTCAAACTATAGGTCGTATGCATTAGAACTGGGTCTCTTTAAAAAGAAGACATGTTGCGCAAGAAAGTACACGTTAAGCGGCGCCCGTAGCACCAAAGATCGCGCGAGACCAAAAGAAAACTTTTTTGTATTTCACTTGTTTTTCCAAAAAAACGTAAGAAAAATGACGTCGTGACAAATGCACCCTTGCGCGCCGATATGTGTCGCAGACACTCAAACTATAGGTCGTATGCATTAGAACTGGGTCTCTTTAAAAAGAAGACATGTTGCGCAAGAAAGTACACGTTAAGCGGCGCCCGTAGCACCAAAGATCGCGCGAGACCAAAAGAAAACTTTTTTGTATTTCACTTGTTTTTCCAAAAAAACGTAAGAAAAATGACGTCGTGACAAATGCACCCTTGCGCGCCGATATGTGTCGCAGACTCAAACTATAGGTCGTATGCATTAGAACTGGGTCTCTTTAAAAAGAAGACATGTTGCGCAAGAAAGTACACGTTAAGCGGCGCCCGTAGCACCAAAGATCGCGCGAGACCAAAAGAAAACTTTTTTGTATTTCACTTGTTTTTCCAAAAAAACGTAAGAAAAATGACGTCGTGACAAATGCACCCTTGCGCGCCGATATGTGTCGCAGACTCAAACTATAGGTCGTATGCATTAGAACTGGGTCTCTTTAAAAAGAAGACATGTTGCGCAAGAAAGTACACGTTAAGCGGCGCCCGTAGCACCAAAGATCGCGCGAGACCAAAAGAAAACTTTTTTGTATTTCACTTGTTTTTCCAAAAAAACGTAAGAAAAATGACGTCGTGACAAATGCACCCTTGCGCGCCGATATGTGTCGCAGACTCAAACTATAGGTCGTATGCATTAGAACTGGGTCTCTTTAAAAAGAAGACATGTTGCGCAAGAAAGTACACGATAAGCGGCGCCCGTAGCACCAAAGATCGCGCGAGACCAAAAGAAAACTTTTTTGTGTTTCACTTGTTTTTCCAAAAAAACGTAAGAAAAATGACGTCGTGACAAATGCACCCTTGCGCGCCGATATGTGTCGCAGACTCAAACTATAGGTCGTATGCATTAGAACTGGGTCTCTTTAAAAAGAAGACATGTTGCGCAAGAAAGTACACGTTAAGCGGCGCCCGTAGCACCAAAGATCGCGCGAGACCAAAAGAAAACTTTTTTGTATTTCACTTGTTTTTCCAAAAAAAACGTAAGAAAAATGACGTCGTGACAAATGCACCCTTGCGCGCCGATATGTGTCGCAGACTCAAACTATAGGTCGTATGCATTAGAACTGGGTCTCTTTAAAAAGAAGACACGTTGCGCAAGAAAGTACACGTTAAGCGGCGCCCGTAGCACCAAAGATCGCGCGAGACCAAAAGAAAACTTTTTTGTATTTCACTTGTTTTTCCAAAAAAAACGTAAGAAAAATGACGTCGTGACAAATGCACCCTTGCGCGCCGATATGTGTCGCAGACTCAAACTATAGGTCGTATGCATTAGAACTGGGTATCTTTAAAAAGAAGACATGTTGCGCAAGAAAGTACACGTTAAGCGGCGCCCGTAGCACCAAAGATCGCGCGAGACCAAAAGAAAACTTTTTTGTATTTCACTTGTTTTTCCAAAAAAACGTAAGAAAAATGACGTCGTGACAAATGCACCCTTGCGCGCCGATATGTGTCGCAGACTCAAACTATAGGTCGTATGCATTAGAACTGGGTCTCTTTAAAAAGAAGACATGTTGCGCAAGAAAGTACACGTTAAGCGGCGCCCGTAGCACCAAAGATCGCGCGAGACCAAAAGAAAACTTTTTTGTATTTCACTTGTTTTTCCAAAAAAACGTAAGAAAAATGACGTCGTGACAAATGCACCCTTGCGCGCCGATATGTGTCGCAGACTCAAACTATAGGTCGTATGCATTAGAACTGGGTCTCTTTAAAAAGAAGACATGTTGCGCAAGAAAGTACACGTTAAGCGGCGCCCGTAGCACCAAAGATCGCGCGAGACCAAAAGAAAACTTTTTTGTATTTCACTTGTTTTTCCAAAAAAACGTAAGAAAAATGACGTCGTGACAAATGCACCCTTGCGCGCCGATATGTGTCGCAGACTCAAACTATAGGTCGTATGCATTAGAACTGGGTCTCTTTAAAAAGAAGACATGTTGCGCAAGAAAGTACACGTTAAGCGGCGCCCGTAGCACCAAAGATCGCGCGAGACCAAAGGAAAACTTTTTTGTATTTCACTTGTTTTTCCAAAAAAACGTAAGAAAAATGACGTCGTGACAAATGCACCCTTGCGCGCCGATATGTGTCGCAGACTCAAACTATAGGTCGTATGCATTAGAACTGGGTCTCTTTAAAAAGAAGACATGTTGCGCAAGAAAGTACACGTTAAGCGGCGCCCGTAGCACCAAAGATCGCGCGAGACCAAAAGAAAACTTTTTTGTATTTCACTTGTTTTTCCAAAAAAACGTAAGAAAAATGACGTCGTGACAAATGCACCCTTGCGCGCCGATATGTGTCGCAGACTCAAACTATAGGTCGTATGCATTAGAACTGGTTCTCTTTAAAAAGAAGACATGTTGCGCAAGAAAGTACACGTTAAGCGGCGCCCGTAGCACCAAAGATCGCGCGAGACCAAAAGAAAACTTTTTTGTATTTCACTTGTTTTTCCAAAAAAACGTAAGAAAAATGACGTCGTGACAAATGCACCCTTGCGCGCCGATATGTGTCGCAGACTCAAACTATAGGTCGTATGCATTAGAACTGGGTCTCTTTAAAAAGAAGACATGTTGCGCAAGAAAGTACACGTTAAGCGGCACCCGTAGCACCAAAGATCGCGCGAGACCAAAAGAAAACTTTTTTGTATTTCACTTGTTTTTCCAAAAAAAACGTAAGAAAAATGACGTCGTGACAAATGCACCCTTGCGCGCCGATATGTATCGCAGACTCAAACTATAGGTCGTATGCATTAGAACTGGGTCTCTTTAAAAAGAAGACATGTTGCGCAAGAAAGTACACGTTAAGCGGCGCCCGTAGCACCAAAGATCGCGCGAGACCAAAAGAAAACTTTTTTGTATTTCACTTGTTTTTCCAAAAAAACGTAAGAAAAATGACGTCGTGACAAATGCACCCTTGCGCGCCGATATGTGTCGCAGACTCAAACTATAGGTCGTATGCATTAGAACTGGGTCTCTTTAAAAAGAAGACATGTTGCGCAAGAAAGTACACGTTAAGCGGCGCCCGTAGTACCAAAGATCGCGCGAGACCAAAAGAAAACTTTTTTGTATTTCACTTGTTTTTCCAAAAAAAAACGTAAGAAAAATGACGTCGTGACAAATGCACTCTTGCGCGCCGATATGTGTCGCAGACTCAAACTATAGGTCGTATGCATTAGAACTGGGTCTCTTTAAAAAGAAGACATGTTGCGCAAGAAAGTACACGTTAAGCGGCGCCCGTAGCACCAAAGATCGCGCGAGACCAAAAGAAAACTTTTTTGTATTTCACTTGTTTTTCCAAAAAAAACGTAAGAAAAATGACGTCGTGACAAATGCACCCTTGCGCGCCGATATGTGTCGCAGACTCAAACTATAGGTCGTATGCATTAGAACTGGGTCTCTTTAAAAAGAAGACATGTTGCGCAAGAAAGTACACGTTAAGCGGCGCCCGTAGCACCAAAGATCGCGCGAGACCAAAAGAAAATTTTTTGTATTTCACTTGTTTTTCCAAAAAAACGTAAGAAAAATGACGTCGTGACAAATGCACCCTTGCGCGCCGATATGTGTCGCAGACTCAAACTATAGGTCGTATGCATTAGAACTGGGAAAGTACACGTTAAGCGCACGCGCGGCGCCCGTAGCACCAAAGATCGCGCGAGACCAAAAGAAAACTTTTTTGTATTTCACTTGTTTTTCCAAAAAAAACGTAAGAAAAATGACGTCGTGACAAATGCACCCTTGCGCGCCGATATGTGTCGCAGACTCAAACTATAGGTCGTATGCATTAGAACTGGGTCTCTTTAAAAAGAAGACATGTTGCGCAAGAAAGTACACGTTAAGCGGCGCCCGTAGCACCAAAGATCGCGCGAGACCAAAAGAAAACTTTTTTGTATTTCACTTGTTTTTCCAAAAAAACGTAAGAAAAATGACGTCGTGACAAATGCACCCTTGCGCGCCGATATGTGTCGCAGACTCAAACTATAGGTCGTATGCATTAGAACTGGGTCTCTTTAAAAAGAAGACATGTTGCGCAAGAAAGTACACGTTAAGCGGCGCCCGTAGCACCAAAGATCGCGCGAGACCAAAAGAAAACTTTTTTGTATTTCACTTGTTTTTCCAAAAAAACGTAAGAAAAATGACGTCGTGACAAATGCACCCTTGCGCGCCGATATGTGTCGCAGACGCAAACTATAGGTCGTATGCATTAGAACTGGGTCTCTTTAAAAAGAAGACATGTTGCGCAAGAAAGTACACGTTAAGCGGCGCCCGTAGCACCAAAGATCGCGCGAGACCAAAAGAAAACTTTTTTGTATTTCACTTGTTTTTCCAAAAAAACGTAAGAAAAATGACGTCGTGACAAATGCACCCTTGCGCGCCGATATGTGTCGCAGACTCAAACTATAGGTCGTATGCATTAGAACTGGGTCTCTTTAAAAAGAAGACATGTTGCGCAAGAAAGTACACGTTAAGCGGCGCCCGTAGCACCAAAGATCGCGCGAGACCAAAAGAAAACCTTTTTGTATTTCACTTGTTTTTCCAAAAAAACGTAAGAAAAATGACGTCGTGACAAATGCACCCTTGCGCGCCGATATGTGTCGCAGACTCAAACTATAGGTCGTATGCATTAGAACTGGGTCTCTTTAAAAAGAAGACATGTTGCGCAAGAAAGTACACGTTAAGCGGCGCCCGTAGCACCAAAGATCGCGCGAGACCAAAAGAAAACTTTTTTGTATTTCACTTGTTTTTCCAAAAAAACGTAAGAAAAATGACGTCGTGACAAATGCACCCTTGCGCGCCGATATGTGTCGCAGACTCAAACTATAGGTCGTATGCATTAGAACTGGGTCTCTTTAAAAAGAAGACATGTTGCGCAAGAAAGTACACGTTAAGCGGCGCCCGTAGCACCAAAGATCGCGCGAGACCAAAAGAAAACTTTTTTGTATTTTCACTTGTTTTTTCCAAAAAAACGTAAGAAAAATGACGTCGTGACAAATGCACCCTTGCGCGCCGATATGTGTCGCAGACTCAAACTATAGGTCGTATGCATTAGAACTGGGTCTCTTTAAAAAGAAGACATGTTGCGCAAGAAAGTACACGTTAAGCGGCGCCCGTAGCACCAAAGATCGCGCGAGACCAAAAGAAAATTTTTTGTATTTCACTTGTTTTTCCAAAAAAACGTAAGAAAAATGACGTCGTGACAAATGCACCCTTGCGCGCCGATATGTGTCGCAGACTCAAACTATAGGTCGTATGCATTAGAACTGGGAAAGTACACGTTAAGCGCACGCGCGGCGCCCGTAGCACCAAAGATCGCGCGAGACCAAAAGAAAACTTTTTTGTATTTCACTTGTTTTTCCAAAAAAAACGTAAGAAAAATGACGTCGTGACAAATGCACCCTTGCGCGCCGATATGTGTCGCAGACTCAAACTATAGGTCGTATGCATTAGAACTGGGTCTCTTTAAAAAGAAGACATGTTGCGCAAGAAAGTACACGTTAAGCGGCGCCCGTAGCACCAAAGATCGCGCGAGACCAAAAGAAAACTTTTTTGTATTTCACTTGTTTTTCCAAAAAAACGTAAGAAAAATGACGTCGTGACAAATGCACCCTTGCGCGCCGATATGTGTCGCAGACTCAAACTATAGGTCGTATGCATTAGAACTGGGTCTCTTTAAAAAGAAGACATGTTGCGCAAGAAAGTACACGTTAAGCGGCGCCCGTAGCACCAAAGATCGCGCGAGACCAAAAGAAAACTTTTTTTTATTTCACTTGTTTTTCCAAAAAAACGTAAGAAAAATGACGTCGTGACAAATGCACCCTTGCGCGCCGATATGTGTCGCAGACGCAAACTATAGGTCGTATGCATTAGAACTGGGTCTCTTTAAAAAGAAGACATGTTGCGCAAGAAAGTACACGTTAAGCGGCGCCCGTAGCACCAAAGATCGCGCGAGACCAAAAGAAAACTTTTTTGTATTTCACTTGTTTTTCCAAAAAAACGTAAGAAAAATGACGTCGTGACAAATGCACCCTTGCGCGCCGATATGTGTCGCAGACTCAAACTATAGGTCGTATGCATTAGAACTGGGTCTCTTTAAAAAGAAGACATGTTGCGCAAGAAAGTACACGTTAAGCGGCGCCCGTAGCACCAAAGATCGCGCGAGACCAAAAGAAAACCTTTTTGTATTTCACTTGTTTTTCCAAAAAAACGTAAGAAAAATGACGTCGTGACAAATGCACCCTTGCGCGCCGATATGTGTCGCAGACTCAAACTATAGGTCGTATGCATTAGAACTGGGTCTCTTTAAAAAGAAGACATGTTGCGCAAGACAGTACACGTTAAGCGGCGCCCGTAGCACCAAAGATCGCGCGAGACCAAAAGAAAACTTTTTTGTATTTCACTTGTTTTTCCAAAAAAACGTAAGAAAAATGACGTCGTGACAAATGCACCCTTGCGCGCCGATATGTGTCGCAGACTCAAACTATAGGTCGTATGCATTAGAACTGGGTCTCTTTAAAAAGAAGACATGTTGCGCAAGAAAGTACACGTTAAGCGGCGCCCGTAGCACCAAAGATCGCGCGAGACCAAAAGAAAACTTTTTTGTATTTCACTTGTTTTTCCAAAAAAACGTAAGAAAAATGACGTCGTGACAAATGCACCCTTGCGCGCCGATATGTGTCGCAGACTCAAACTATAGGTCGTATGCATTAGAACTGGGTCTCTTTAAAAAGAAGACATGTTGCGCAAGAAAGTACACGTTAAGCGGCGCCCGTAGCACCAAAGATCGCGGGAGACCAAAAGAAAACTTTTTTGTATTTCACTTGTTTTTCCAAAAAAACGTAAGAAAAATGACGTCGTGACAAATGCACCCTTGCGCGCCGATATGTGTCGCAGACTCAAACTATAGGTCGTATGCATTAGAACTGGGTCTCTTTAAAAAGAAGACATGTTGCGCAAGAAAGTACACGTTAAGCGGCGCCCGTAGCACCAAAGATCGCGTGAGACCAAAAGAAAACTTTTTTGTATTTCACTTGTTTTTCCAAAAAAACGTAAGAAAAATGACGTCGTGACAAATGCACCCTTGCGCGCCGATATGTGTCGCAGACTCAAACTATAGGTCGTATGCATTAGAACTGGGTCTCTTTAAAAAGAAGACATGTTGCGCAAGAAAGTACACGTTAAGCGGCGCCCGTAGCACCAAAGATCGCGCGAGACCAAAAGAAAACTTTTTTGTATTTCACTTGTTTTTCCAAAAAAACGTAAGAAAAATGACGTCGTGACAAATGCACCCTTGCGCGCCGATATGTGTCGCAGACTCAAACTATAGGTCGTATGCATTAGAACTGGGTCTCTTTAAAAAGAAGACATGTTGCGCAAGAAAGTACACGTTAAGCGGCGCCCGTAGCACCAAAGATCGCGCGAGACCAAAAGAAAACTTTTTTGTATTTCACTTGTTTTTCCAAAAAAACGTAAGAAAAATGACGTCGTGACAAATGCACCCTTGCGCGCCGATATGTGTCGCAGACTCAAACTATAGGTCGTATGCATTAGAACTGGGTCTCTTTAAAAAGAAGACATGTTGCGCAAGAAAGTACACGTTAAGCGGCGCCCGTAGCACCAAAGATCGCGCGAGACCAAAAGAAAACTTTTTTGTATTTCACTTGTTTTTCCAAAAAAACGTAAGAAAAATGACGTCGTGACAAATGCACCCTTGCGCGCCGATATGTGTCGCAGACTCAAACTATAGGTCGTATGCATTAGAACTGGGTCTCTTTAAAAAGAAGACATGTTGCGCAAGAAAGTACACGTTAAGCGGCGCCCGTAGCACCAAAGATCGCGCGAGACCAAAAGAAAACTTTTTTGTATTTCACTTGTTTTTCCAAAAAAACGTAAGAAAAATGACGTCGTGACAAATGCACCCTTGCGCGCCGATATGTGTCGCAGACTCAAACTATAGGTCGTATGCATTAGAACTGGGTCTCTTTAAAAAGAAGACATGTTGCGCAAGAAAGTACACGTTAAGCGGCGCCCTTAGCACCAAAGATCGCGCGAG
This sequence comes from Arcuatula senhousia, assembly GCA_963971305.1. Classification (NCBI taxonomy): domain Eukaryota; kingdom Metazoa; phylum Mollusca; class Bivalvia; order Mytilida; family Mytilidae; genus Arcuatula; species Arcuatula senhousia. The sequence goes on along the minus strand of CAXARO010000033.1, from coordinate 49,859 downwards.
ACCAAAAGAAAACTTTTTTGTATTTCACTTGTTTTTCCAAAAAAACGTAAGAAAAATGACGTCGTGACAAATGCACCTTGCGCGCCGATATGTGTCGCAGACTCAAACTATAGGTCGTATGCATTAGAACTGGGTCTCTTTAAAAAGAAGACATGTTGCGCAAGAAAGTACACGTTAAGCGGCGCCCGTAGCACCAAAGATCGCGCGAGACCAAAAGAAAACTTTTTTGTATTTCACTTGTTTTTCCAAAAAAACGTAAGAAAAATTACGTCGTGACAAATGCACCCTTGCGCGCCGATATGTGTCGCAGACTCAAACTATAGGTCGTATGCATTAGAACTGGGTCTCTTTAAAAAGAAGACATGTTGCGCAAGAAAGTACACGTTAAGCGGCACCCGTAGCACCAAAGATCGCGCGAGACCAAAAGAAAACTTTTTTGTATTTCACTTGTTTTTCCAAAAAAACGTAAGAAAAATGACGTCGTGACAAATGCACCCTTGCGCGCCGATATGTGTCGCAGACTCAAACTATAGGTCGTATGCATTAGAACTGGGTCTCTTTAAAAAGAAGACATGTTGCGCAAGAAAGTACACGTTAAGCGGCGCCCGTAGCACCAAAGATCGCGCGAGACCAAAAGAAAACTTTTTTGTATTTCACTTGTTTTTCCAAAAAAACGTAAGAAAAATGACGTCGTGACAAATGCACCCTTGCGCGCCGATATGTGTCGCAGACTCAAACTATAGGTCGTATGCATTAGAACTGGGTCTCTTTAAAAAGAAGACATGTTGCGCAAGAAAGTACACGTTAAGCGGCGCCCGTAGCACCAAAGATCGCGCGAGACCAAAAGAAAACTTTTTTGTATTTCACTTGTTTTTCCAAAAAAACGTAAGAAAAATGACGTCGTGACAAATGCACCCTTGCGCGCCGATATGTGTCGCAGACTCAAACTATAGGTCGTATGCATTAGAACTGGGTCTCTTTAAAAAGAAGACATGTTGCGCAAGAAAGTACACGTTAAGCGGCACCCGTAGCACCAAAGATCGCGCGAGACCAAAAGAAAACTTTTTTGTATTTCACTTGTTTTTCCAAAAAAACGTAAGAAAAATGACGTCGTGACAAATGCACCCTTGCGCGCCGATATGTGTCGCAGACTCAAACTATAGGTCGTATGCATTAGAACTGGGTCTCTTTAAAAAGAAGACATGTTGCGCAAGAAAGTACACGTTAAGCGGCGCCCGTAGCACCAAAGATCGCGCGAGACCAAAAGAAAACTTTTTTGTATTTCACTTGTTTTTCCAAAAAAACGTAAGAAAAATGACGTCGTGACAAATGCACCCTTGCGCGCCGATATGTGTCGCAGACTCAAACTATAGGTCGTATGCATTAGAACTGGGTCTCTTTAAAAAGAAGACATGTTGCGCAAGAAAGTACACGTTAAGCGGCGCCCGTAGCACCAAAGATCGCGCGAGACCAAAAGAAAACTTTTTTGTATTTCACTTGTTTTTCCAAAAAAACGTAAGAAAAATGACGTCGTGACAAATGCACCCTTGCGCGCCGATATGTGTCGCAGACTCAAACTATAGGTCGTATGCATTAGAACTGGGTCTCTTTAAAAAGAAGACATGTTGCGCAAGAAAGTACACGTTAAGCGGCGCCCGTAGCACCAAAGATCGCGCGAGACCAAAAGAAAACTTTTTTGTATTTCACTTGTTTTTCCAAAAAAACGTAAGAAAAATGACGTCGTGACAAATGCACCCTTGCGCGCCGATATGTGTCGCAGACTCAAACTATAGGTCGTATGCATTAGAACTGGGTCTCTTTAAAAAGAAGACATGTTGCGCAAGAAAGTACACGTTAAGCGGCGCCCGTAGCACCAAAGATCGCGCGAGACCAAAAGAAAACTTTTTTGTATTTCACTTGTTTTTCCAAAAAACGTAAGAAAAATGACGTCGTGACAAATGCACCCTTGCGCGCCGATATGTGTCGCAGACTCAAACTATAGGTCGTATGCATTAGAACTGGGTCTCTTTAAAAAGAAGACATGTTGCGCAAGAAAGTACACGTTAAGCGGCGCCCGTAGCACCAAAGATCGCGCGAGACCAAAAGAAAACTTTTTTGTATTTCACTTGTTTTTCCAAAAAAACGTAAGAAAAATGACGTCGTGACAAATGCACCCTTGCGCGCCGATATGTGTCGCAGACTCAAACTATAGGTCGTATGCATTAGAACTGGGTCTCTTTAAAAAGAAGACATGTTGCGCAAGAAAGTACACGTTAAGCGGCGCCCGTAGCACCAAAGATCGCGCGAGACCAAAAGAAAACTTTTTTGTATTTCACTTGTTTTTCCAAAAAAACGTAAGAAAAATGACGTCGTGACAAATGCACCCTTGCGCGCCGATATGTGTCGCAGACTCAAACTATAGGTCGTATGCATTAGAACTGGGTCTCTTTAAAAAGAAGACATGTTGCGCAAGAAAGTACACGTTAAGCGGCGCCCGTAGCACCAAAGATCGCGCGAGACCAAAAGAAAACTTTTTTGTATTTCACTTGTTTTTCCAAAAAACGTAAGAAAAATGACGTCGTGACAAATGCACCCTTGCGCGCCGATATGTGTCGCAGACTCAAACTATAGGTCGTATGCATTAGAACTGGGTCTCTTTAAAAAGAAGACATGTTGCGCAAGAAAGTACACGTTAAGCGGCGCCCGTAGCACCAAAGATCGCGCGAGACCAAAAGAAAACTTTTTTGTATTTCACTTGTTTTTCCAAAAAAACGTAAGAAAAATGACGTCGTGACAAATGCACCCTTGCGCGCCGATATGTGTCGCAGACTCAAACTATAGGTCGTATGCATTAGAACTGGGTCTCTTTAAACAGAAGACATGTTGCGCAAGAAAGTACACGTTAAGCGGCGCCCGTAGCACCAAAGATCGCGCGAGACCAAAAGAAAACCTTTTTGTATTTCACTTGTTTTTCCAAAAAAACGTAAGAAAAATGACATCGTGACAAATGCACCCTTGCGCGCCGATATGTTTCGCAGACTCAAACTATAGGTCGTATGCATTAGAACTGGGTCTCTTTAAAAAGAAGACATGTTGCGCAAGAAAGTACACGTTAAGCGGCGCCCGTAGCACCAAAGATCGCGCGAGACCAAAAGAAAACTTTTTTGTATTTCACTTGTAAAATTTTGTAGGCATGCCTAAGAACCGCAGAAAGCGTCAAGTGGAGACGAGCGAAGGGGAGGAAATTCCAATAACTACCCCTGTTACAAAGTCCAAGAGAAGAGCAAAAGGCTCAGAAGTCAACTCAAGTTCCTCAAATCCGTCGGCTGACCAAATTGCGACGGCTTTAATCGACCAACTAATACAAAGAGGACTTCTGCCGCCGTCTGGCACACAGGCTACTACAAATAATGGGTCTCCAGTTGAAAGTGTCATTGCTGAGTGTATAAACGTTAATGACCGGTCTCAAGCCCATCATAGCTCAGCTCCTCCAGCTTCTACAACAGCCTCAGTAGCATCAGGGGGTAAGGTGATTTCTATTACAGATGCATTTAGGACCTCGTCTGAGAGTTCCGCCACTAATACCAATGCAAGATATGTCAATTTCTGACTTATCAAAACCTAAATTCCGCCAACTATCTGTCAACTGGCTAAATTCATCTAATCTCCTTACAAAAGAGTGTCCTAACACCAATGCTCTTAAAACCATTATAGCTGGTAAATAACAAAGTAATTATCTAACTAATTAATTATGGTTCGCCTGTACCTTAGCAAAGTAAACTTGAACTCCAAAATCCTCCGTTACTCCGTTAATGCAGTTGGTCCTCAGAAGTGGTCCTCAGAGAGTTGATCAAATAGTTCATTAACAATAATCGTTCATAGCTGGTATACTCCAATAACAAACAATTAAGGTTCGTAACTAAGAAACATGTAAAAGTTCAAGGATTCTTAAACGAAATTTAATTTGAAATAAATTTGAACACTCTTTATAATAAGCGCTATATTGCAAGCATTGTATGAAATGAAACTCTGTTAACATGCCTCGTGGTTTGTACAGGCAATTCATTGGTTCACGTCCAAAGGTTGAACCAATCGCAACTTTGCACGAGAGCATTGACCTCAAGGTTAGACGTGTTATCAATTTCATTACACAAATGCTAACAAATTTCCATTACTGACATAAATATTTTTATTGTTCCAATAAATTGTTTTTTTGTATTTCACTTGTTTTTCCAAAAAAAACGTAAGAAAAATGACGTCGTGACAAATGCACCCTTGCGCGCCGATATGTGTCGCAGACTCAAACTATAGGTCGTATGCATTAGAACTGGGTCTCTTTAAAAAGAAGACATGTTGCGCAAGAAAGTACACGTTAAGCGGCGCCCGTAGCACCAAAGATCGCGCGAGACCAAAAGAAACTTTTTTGTATTTCACTTGTTTTTCCAAAAAAACGTAAGAAAAATGACGTCGTGACAAATGCACCCTTGCGCGCCGATATGTGTCGCAGACTCAAACTATAAGTCGTATGCATTAGAACTGGGTCTCTTTAAAAAGAAGACATGTTGCGCAAGAAAGTACACGTTAAGCGGCGCCCGTAGCACCAAAGATCGCGCGAGACCAAAAGAAAACTTTTTTGTATTTCACTTGTTTTTCCAAAAAAACGTAAGAAAAATGACGTCGTGACAAATGCACCCTTGCGCGCCGATATGTGTCGCAGACTCAAACTATAGGTCGTATGCATTAGAACTTGGTCTCTTTAAAAAGAAGACATGTTGCGCAAGAAAGTACACGTTAAGCGGCGCCCGTAGCACCAAAGATCGCGCGAGACCAAAAGAAAACTTTTTTGTATTTCACTTGTTTTTCCAAAAAACGTAAGAAAAATGACGTCGTGACAAATGCACCCTTGCGCGCCGATATGTGTCGCAGACTCAAACTATAGGTCGTATGCATTAGAACTGGGTCTCTTTGAAAAGAAGACATGTTGCGCAAGAAAGTACACGTTAAGCGGCGCCCGTAGCACCAAAGATCGCGCGAGACCAAAAGAAAACTTTTTTGTATTTCACTTGTTTTTCCAAAAAAACGTAAGAAAAATGACGTCGTGACAAATGCACCCTTGCGCGCCGATATGTGTTGCAGACTCAAACTATAGGTCGTATGCATTAGAACTGGGTCTCTTTAAAAAGAAGACATGTTGCGCAAGAAAGTACACGTTAAGCGGCGCCCGTAGCACCAAAGATCGCGCGAGACCAAAAGAAAACTTTTTTGTATTTCACTTGTTTTTCCAAAAAAACGTAAGAAAAATGACGTCGTGACAAATGCACCCTTGCGCGCCGATATGTGTCGCAGACTCAAACTATAGGTCGTATGCATTAGAACTGGGTCTCTTTAAAAAGAAGACATGTTGCGCAAGAAAGTACACGTTAAGCGGCGCCCGTAGCACCAAAGATCGCGCGAGACCAAAAGAAAACTTTTTTGTATTTCACTTGTTTTTCCAAAAAAACGTAAGAAAAATGACGTCGTGACAAATGCACCCTTGCGCGCCGATATGTGTCGCAGACTTAAACTATAGGTCGTATGCATTAGAACTGGGTCTCTTTAAAAAGAAGACATGTTGCGCAAGAAAGTACACGTTAAGCGGCGCCCGTAGCACCAAAGATCGCGCGAGACCAAAAGAAAACTTTTTTGTATTTCACTTGTTTTTCCAAAAAAACGTAAGAAAAATGACGTCGTGACAAATGCACCCTTGCGCGCCGATATGTGTTGCAGACTCAAACTATAGGTCGTATGCATTAGAACTGGGTCTCTTTAAAAAGAAGACATGTTGCGCAAGAAAGTACACGTTAAGCGGCGCCCGTAGCACCAAAGATCGCGCGAGACCAAAAGAAAACTTTTTTGTATTTCACTTGTTTTTCCAAAAAAACGTAAGAAAAATGACGTCGTGACAAATGCACCCTTGCGCGCCGATATGTGTCGCAGACTCAAACTATAGGTCGTATGCATTAGAACTGGGTCTCTTTAAAAAGAAGACATGTTGCGCAAGAAAGTACACGTTAAGCGGCGCCCGTAGCACCAAAGATCGCGCGAGACCAAAAGAAAACTTTTTTGTATTTCACTTGTTTTTCCAAAAAAACGTAAGAAAAATGACGTCGTGACAAATGCACCCTTGCGCGCCGATATGTGTCGCAGACTCAAACTATAGGTCGTATGCATTAGAACTGGGTCTCTTTAAAAAGAAGACATGTTGCGCAAGAAAGTACACGTTAAGCGGCGCCCGTAGCACCAAAGATCGCGCGAGACCAAAAGAAAACTTTTTTGTATTTCACTTGTTTTTCCAAAAAAACGTAAGAAAAATGACGTCGTGACAAATGCACCCTTGCGCGCCGATATGTGTCGCAGACTCAAACTATAGGTCGTATGCATTAGAACTGGGTCTCTTTAAAAAGAAGACATGTTGCGCAAGAAAGTACACGTTAAGCGGCGCCCGTAGCACCAAAGATCGCGCGAGACCAAAAGAAAACTTTTTTGTATTTCACTTGTTTTTCCAAAAAAACGTAAGAAAAATGACGTCGTGACAAATGCACCCTTGCGCGCCGATATGTGTCGCAGACTCAAACTATAGGTCGTATGCATTAGAACTGGGTCTCTTTAAAAAGAAGACATGTTGCGCAAGAAAGTACACGTTAAGCGGCGCCCGTAGCACCAAAGATCGCGCGAGACCAAAAGAAAACTTTTTTGTATTTCACTTGTTTTTCCAAAAAAACGTAAGAAAAATGACGTCGTGACAAATGCACCCTTGCGCGCCGATATGTGTCGCAGACTCAAACTATAGGTCGTATGCATTAGAACTGGGTCTCTTTAAAAAGAAGACATGTTGCGCAAGAAAGTACACGTTAAGCGGCGCCCGTAGCACCAAAGATCGCGCGAGACCAAAAGAAAACTTTTTTGTATTTCACTTGTTTTTCCAAAAAAACGTAAGAAAAATGACGTCGTGACAAATGCACCCTTGCGCGCCGATATGTGTCGCAGACTCAAACTATAGGTCGTATGCATTAGAACTGGGTCTCTTTAAAAAGAAGACATGTTGCGCAAGAAAGTACACGTTAAGCGGCGCCCGTAGCACCAAAGATCGCGCGAGACCAAAAGAAAACTTTTTTGTATTTCACTTGTTTTTCCAAAAAAACGTAAGAAAAATGACGTCGTGACAAATGCACCCTTGCGCGCCGATATGTGTCGCAGACTCAAACTATAGGTCGTATGCATTAGAACTGGGTCTCTTTAAAAAGAAGACATGTTGCGCAAGAAAGTACACGTTAAGCGGCGCCCGTAGCACCAAAGATCGCGCGAGACCAAAAGAAAACTTTTTTGTATTTCACTTGTTTTTCCAAAACAACGTAAGAAAAATGACGTCGTGACAAATGCACCCTTGCGCGCCGATATGTGTCGCAGACTCAAACTATAGGTCGTATGCATTAGAACTGGGTCTCTTTAAAAAGAAGACATGTTGCGCAAGAAAGTACACGTTAAGCGGCGCCCGTAGCACCAAAGATCGCGCGAGACCAAAAGAAAACTTTTTTGTATTTCACTTGTTTTTCCAAAAAAACGTAAGAAAAATGACGTCGTGACAAATGCACCCTTGCGCGCCGATATGTGTCGCAGACTCAAACTATAGGTCGTATGCATTAGAACTGGGTCTCTTTAAAAAGAAGACATGTTGCGCAAGAAAGTACACGTTAAGCGGCGCCCGTAGCACCAAAGATCGCGCGAGACCAAAAGAAAACTTTTTTGTATTTCACTTGTTTTTCCAAAAAAACGTAAGAAAAATGACGTCGTGACAAATGCACCCTTGCGCGCCGATATGTGTCGCAGACTCAAACTATAGGTCGTATGCATTAGAACTGGGTCTCTTTAAAAAGAAGACATGTTGCGCAAGAAAGTACACGTTAAGCGGCGCCCGTAGCACCAAAGATCGCGCGAGACCAAAAGAAAACTTTTTTGTATTTCACTTGTTTTTCCAAAAAAACGTAAGAAAAATGACGTCGTGACAAATGCACCCTTGCGCGCCGATATGTGTCGCAGACTCAAACTATAGGTCGTATGCATTAGAACTGGGTCTCTTTAAAAAGAAGACATGTTGCGCAAGAAAGTACACGTTAAGCGGCGCCCGTAGCACCAAAGATCGCGCGAGACCAAAAGAAAACTTTTTTGTATTTCACTTGTTTTTCCAAAAAAACGTAAGAAAAATGACGTCGTGACAAATGCACCCTTGCGCGCCGATATGTGTCGCAGACTCAAACTATAGGTCGTATGCATTAGAACTGGGTCTCTTTAAAAAGAAGACATGTTGCGCAAGAAAGTACACGTTAAGCGGCGCCCGTAGCACCAAAGATCGCGCGAGACCAAAAGAAAACTTTTTTGTATTTCACTTGTTTTTCCAAAACAACGTAAGAAAAATGACGTCGTGACAAATGCACCCTTGCGCGCCGATATGTGTCGCAGACTCAAACTATAGGTCGTATGCATTAGAACTGGGTCTCTTTAAAAAGAAGACATGTTGCGTAAGAAAGTACACGTTAAGCGGCGCCCGTAGCACCAAAGATCGCGCGAGACCAAAAGAAAACTTTTTTGTATTTCACTTGTTTTTCCAAAAAAACGTAAGAAAAATGACGTCGTGACAAATGCACCCTTGCGCGCCGATATGTGTCGCAGACTCAAACTATAGGTCGTATGCATTAGAACTGGGTCTCTTTAAAAAGAAGACATGTTGCGCAAGAAAGTACACGTTAAGCGGCGCCCGTAGCACCAAAGATCGCGCGAGACCAAAAGAAAACTTTTTTGTATTTCACTTGTTTTTCCAAAAAAACGTAAGAAAAATGACGTCGTGACAAATGCACCCTTGCGCGCCGATATGTGTCGCAGACTCAAACTATAGGTCGTATGCATTAGAACTGGGTCTCTTTAAAAAGAAGACATGTTGCGCAAGAAAGTACACGTTAAGCGGCGCCCGTAGCACCAAAGATCGCGCGAGACCAAAAGAAAACTTTTTTGTATTTCACTTGTTTTTCCAAAAAAACGTAAGAAAAATGACGTCGTGACAAATGCACCCTTGCGCGCCGATATGTGTCGCAGACTCAAACTATAGGTCGTATGCATTAGAACTGGGTCTCTTGAACTTGGTAGATTACCACTAGATTCTTTTATTAAAACACAAGTTATTTGCTACTTTTCTAGACTAAACTGTACAGATATAAACCCTCTTGTTAAAGAAGCACTTTATTTAAATAAAAATCTCCACACAGATGGTGTGTATACTTGGTATAGCTTTGCTAGATCTGTTATGACGGAATTTGAAATAGATTATGAAAATTTTGAGAATGACAATAAAAGTTTTAAGGAAATTAATAAGTTACACATAAAAAGAGAAAACAAAAAAACTATTAAAGAGAAATATGATGAACTTATAATAAACAAAATATCTAGCTTTGATGCTTCCTCGAAATTATACCTTTACAGCAAGTTAAAGTCTGATGTTAATGTTTCAGATTACTTAAACCTTCCAAACTTTAATAGTAGAAAAATACTTACCAAACTACGTAATAGTGACCATAATCTAGAGATCGAACTTGGTAGATACAAGAATATACCAAGAGAACAAAGATTTTGTAAATCATGCAAAATAATTGATGATGAAGCTCATTTCTTCTTTCATTGTCAACTTAATAATAATATAAGAAAAACATTTATTGACTCAATACAAAAACAATATGCTAATTTTAACCAGCTTGAAACCATTGATAAATTGATTTTTGTACTTAACCCAAATATGGATGTTTTGCCCACGGTTGTTGATTTTATAAAGCAATCATTTGAGTTGCGACAATGAGATCCACATTGGTCAAAGTCATACATATTTGTAAATACTATATAATGTCTTTGTATGTAGAGTTACATGTTCATTGTTTATTGTATGTTTTTACACGTATATTTGTATTTGCTTAACCTCTTTGAGGTTTTTATCATGCAATAAATAAAAAATTTAAAAAGAAGACATGTTGCGCAAGAAAGTACACGTTAAGCGGCGCCCGTAGCACCAAAGATCGCGCGAGACCAAAAGAAAACTTTTTTGTATTTCACTTGTTTTTCCAAAAAAACGTAAGAAAAATGACGTCGTGACAAATGCACCCTTGCGCGCCGATATGTGTCGCAGACTCAAACTATAGGTCGTATGCATTAGAACTGGGTCTCTTTAAAAAGAAGACATGTTGCGCAAGAAAGTACACGTTAAGCGGCGCCCGTAGCACCAAAGATCGCGCGAGACCAAAAGAAAACTTTTTTGTATTTCACTTGTTTTTCCAAAAAAACGTAAGAAAAATGACGTCGTGACAAATGCACCCTTGCGCGCCGATATGTGTCGCAGACTCAAACTATAGGTCGTATGCATTAGAACTGGGTCTCTTTAAAAAGAAGACATGTTGCGCAAGAAAGTACACGTTAAGCGGCGCCCGTAGCACCAAAGATCGCGCGAGACCAAAAGAAAACTTTTTTGTATTTCACTTGTTTTTCCAAAAAAACGTAAGAAAAATGACGTCGTGACAAATGCACCCTTGCGCGCCGATATGTGTCGCAGACTCAAACTATAGGTCGTATGCATTAGAACTGGGTCTCTTTAAAAAGAAGACATGTTGCGCAAGAAAGTACACGTTAAGCGGCGCCCGTAGCACCAAAGATCGCGCGAGACCAAAAGAAAACTTTTTTGTATTTCACTTGTTTTTCCAAAAAAACGTAAGAAAAATGACGTCGTGACAAATGCACCCTTGCGCGCCGATATGTGTCGCAGACTCAAACTATAGGTCGTATGCATTAGAACTGGGTCTCTTTAAAAAGAAGACATGTTGCGCAAGAAAGTACACGTTAAGCGTCGCCCGTAGCACCAAAGATCGCGCGAGACCAAAAGAAAACTTTTTTGTATTTCACTTGTTTTTCCAAAAAAACGTAAGAAAAATGACGTCGTGACAAATGCACCCTTGCGCGCCGATATGTGTCGCAGACTCAAACTATAGGTCGTATGCATTAGAACTGGGTCTCTTTAAAAAGAAGACATGTTGCGCAAGAAAGTACACGTTAAGCGGCGCCCGTAGCACCAAAGATCGCGCGAGACCAAAAGAAAACTTTTTTGTATTTCACTTGTTTTTCCAAAAAAACGTAAGAAAAATGACGTCGTGACAAATGCACCCTTGCGCGCCGATATGTGTCGCAGACTCAAACTATAGGTCGTATGCATTAGAACTGGGTCTCTTTAAAAAGAAGACATGTTGCGCAAGAAAGTACACGTTAAGCGGCGCCCGTAGCACCAAAGATCGCGCGAGACCAAAAGAAAACTTTTTTGTATTTCACTTGTTTTTCCAAAACAACGTAAGAAAAATGACGTCGTGACAAATGCACCCTTGCGCGCCGATATGTGTCGCAGACTCAAACTATAGGTCGTATGCATTAGAACTGGGTCTCTTTAAAAAGAAGACATGTTGCGCAAGAAAGTACACGTTAAGCGGCGCCCGTAGCACCAAAGATCGCGCGAGACCAAAAGAAAACTTTTTTGTATTTCACTTGTTTTTCCAAAAAAACGTAAGAAAAATGACGTCGTGACAAATGCACCCTTGCGCGCCGATATGTGTCGCAGACTCAAACTATAGGTCGTATGCATTAGAACTGGGTCTCTTTAAAAAGAAGACATGTTGCGCAAGAAAGTACACGTTAAGCGGCGCCCGTAGCACCAAAGATCGCGCGAGACCAAAAGAAAACTTTTTTGTATTTCACTTGTTTTTCCAAAAAAACGTAAGAAAAATGACGTCGTGACAAATGCACCCTTGCGCGCCGATATGTGTCGCAGACTCAAACTATAGGTCGTATGCATTAGAACTGGGTCTCTTTAAAAAGAAGACATGTTGCGCAAGAAAGTACACGTTAAGCGGCGCCCGTAGCACCAAAGATCGCGCGAGACCAAAAGAAAACTTTTTTGTATTTCACTTGTTTTTCCAAAAAAACGTAAGAAAAATGACGTCGTGACAAATGCACCCTTGCGCGCCGATATGTGTCGCAGACTCAAACTATAGGTCGTATGCATTAGAACTGGGTCTCTTTAAAAAAAAGACATGTTGCGCAAGAAAGTACACGTTAAGCGGCGCCCGTAGCACCAAAGATCGCGCGAGACCAAAAGAAAACTTTTTTGTATTTCACTTGTTTTTCCAAAAAAACGTAAGAAAAATGACGTCGTGACAAATGCACCCTTGCGCGCCGATATGTGTCGCAGACTCAAACTATAGGTCGTATGCATTAGAACTGGGTCTCTTTAAAAAGAAGACATGTTGCGCAAGAAAGTACACGTTAAGCGGCGCCCGTAGCACCAAAGATCGCGCGAGACCAAAAGAAAACTTTTTTGTATTTCACTTGTTTTTCCAAAAAAACGTAAGAAAAATGACGTCGTGACAAATGCACCCTTGCGCGCCGATATGTGTCGCAGACTCAAACTATAGGTCGTATGCATTAGAACTGGGTCTCTTTAAAAAGAAGACATGTTGCGCAAGAAAGTACACGTTAAGCGGCGCCCGTAGCACCAAAGATCGCGCGAGACCAAAAGAAAACTTTTTTGTATTTCACTTGTTTTTCCAAAAAAACGTAAGAAAAATGACGTCGTGACAAATGCACCCTTGCGCGCCGATATGTGTCGCAGACTCAAACTATAGGTCGTATGCATTAGAACTGGGTCTCTTTAAAAAGAAGACATGTTGCGAAAGAAAGTACACGTTAAGCGGCGCCCGTAGCACCAAAGATCGCGCGAGACCAAAAGAAAACTTTTTTGTATTTCACTTGTTTTTCCAAAAAAACGTAAGAAAAATGACGTCGTGACAAATGCACCCTTGCACGCCGATATGTGTCGCAGACTCAAACTATAGGTCGTATGCATTAGAACTGGGTCTCTTTAAAAAGAAAACATGTTGCGCAAGAAAGTACACGTTAAGCGGCGCCCGTAGCACCAAAGATCGCGCGAGACCAATAGAAAACTTTTTTGTATTTCACTTGTTTTTCCAAAAAAATGTAAGAAAAATGACGTCGTGACAAATGCACCCTTGCGCGCCGATATGTGTCGCAGACTCAAACTATAGGTCGTATGCATTAGAACTGGGTCTCTTTAAAAAGAAGACATGTTGCGCAAGAAAGTACACGTTAAGCGGCGCCCGTAGCACCATAGATCGCGCGAGACCAAAAGAAAACTTTTTTGTATTTCACTTGTTTTTCCAAAAAAACGTAAGAAAAATGACGTCGTGACAAATGCACCCTTGCGCGCCGATATGTGTCGCAGACTCAAACTATAGGTCGTATGCATTAGAACTGGGTCTCTTTAAAAAGAAGACATGTTGCGCAAGAAAGTACACGTTAAGCGGCGCCCGTAGCACCAAAGATCGCGCGAGACCAAAAGAAAACTTTTTTGTATTTCACTTGTTTTTCCAAAAAAACGTAAGAAAAATGACGTCGTGACAAATGCACCCTTGCGCGCCGATATGTGTCGCAGACTCAAACTATAGGTCGTATGCATTAGAACTGGGTCTCTTTAAAAAGAAGACATGTTGCGCAAGAAAGTACACGTTAAGCGGCGCCCGTAGCACCAAAGATCGCGCGAGACCAAAAGAAAACTTTTTTGTATTTCACTTGTTTTTCCAAAAAAACGTAAGAAAAATGACGTCGTGACAAATGCACCCTTGCGCGCCGATATGTGTCGCAGACTCAAACTATAGGTCGTATGCATTAGAACTGGGTCTCTTTAAAAAGAAGACATGTTGCGCAAGAAAGTACACGTTAAGCGGCGCCCGTAGCACCAAAGATCGCGCGAGACCAAAAGAAAACTTTTTTGTATTTCACTTGTTTTTCCAAAAAAACGTAAGAAAAATGACGTCGTGACAAATGCACCCTTGCGCGCCGATATGTGTCGCAGACTCAAACTATAGGTCGTATGCATTAGAACTGGGTCTCTTTAAAAAGAAGACATGTTGCGCAAGAAAGTACACGTTAAGCGGCGCCCGTAGCACCAAAGATCGCGCGAGACCAAAAGAAAACTTTTTTGTATTTCACTTGTTTTTCCAAAAAAACGTAAGAAAAATGACGTCGTGACAAATGCACCCTTGCGCGCCGATATGTGTCGCAGACTCAAACTATAGGTCGTATGCATTAGAACTGGGTCTCTTTAAAAAGAAGACATGTTGCGAAAGAAAGTACACGTTAAGCGGCGCCCGTAGCAACAAAGATCGCGCGAGACCAAAAGAAAACTTTTTTGTATTTCACTTGTTTTTCCAAAAAAACGTAAGAAAAATGACGTCGTGACAAATGCACCCTTGCACGCCGATATGTGTCGCAGACTCAAACTATAGGTCGTATGCATTAGAACTGGGTCTCTTTAAAAAGAAAACATGTTGCGCAAGAAAGTACACGTTAAGCGGCGCCCGTAGCACCAAAGATCGCGCGAGACCAAAAGAAAACTTTTTTGTATTTCACTTGTTTTTCCAAAAAAATGTAAGAAAAATGACGTCGTGACAAATGCACCCTTGCGCGCCGATATGTGTCGCAGACTCAAACTATAGGTCGTATGCATTAGAACTGGGTCTCTTTGAAAAGAATACATGTTGCGCAAGAAAGTACACGTTAAGCGGCGCCCGTAGCACCATAGATCGCGCGAGACCAAAAGAAAACTTTTTTGTATTTCACTTGTTTTTCCAAAAAAACGTAAGAAAAATGACGTCGTGACAAATGCACCCTTGCGCGCCGATATGTGTCGCAGACTCAAACTATAGGTCGTATGCATTAGAACTGGGTCTCTTTAAAAAGAAGACATGTTGCGCAAGAAAGTACACGTTAAGCGGCGCCCGTAGCACCAAAGATCGCGCGAGACCAAAAGAAAACTTTTTTGTATTTCACTTGTTTTTCCAAAAAAACGTAAGAAAAATGACGTCGTGACAAATGCACCCTTGCGCGCCGATATGTGTCGCAGACTCAAACTATAGGTCGTATGCATTAGAACTGGGTCTCTTTAAAAAGAAGACATGTTGCGCAAGAAAGTACACGTTAAGCGGCGCCCGTAGCACCAAAGATCGCGCGAGACCAAAAGAAAACTTTTTTGTATTTCACTTGTTTTTCCAAAAAAACGTAAGAAAAATGACGTCGTGACAAATGCACCCTTGCGCGCCGATATGTGTCGCAGACTCAAACTATAGGTCGTATGCATTAGAACTGGGTCTCTTTAAAAAGAAGACATGTTGCGAAAGAAAGTACACGTTAAGCGGCGCCCGTAGCAACAAAGATCGCGCGAGACCAAAAGAAAACTTTTTTGTATTTCACTTGTTTTTCCAAAAAAAACGTAAGAAAAATGACGTCGTGACAAATGCACCCTTGCACGCCGATATGTGTCGCAGACTCAAACTATAGGTCGTATGCATTAGAACTGGGTCTCTTTAAAAAGAAAACATGTTGCGCAAGAAAGTACACGTTAAGCGGCGCCCGTAGCACCAAAGATCGCGCGAGACCAAAAGAAAACTTTTTTGTATTTCACTTGTTTTTCCAAAAAAATGTAAGAAAAATGACGTCGTGACAAATGCACCCTTGCGCGCCGATATGTGTCGCAGACTCAAACTATAGGTCGTATGCATTAGAACTGGGTCTCTTTGAAAAGAATACATGTTGCGCAAGAAAGTACACGTTAAGCGGCGCCCGTAGCACCATAGATCGCGCGAGACCAAAAGAAAACTTTTTTGTATTTCACTTGTTTTTCCAAAAAAACGTAAGAAAAATGACGTCGTGACAAATGCACCCTTGCGCGCCGATATGTGTCGCAGACTCAAACTATAGGTCGTATGCATTAGAACTGGGTCTCTTTAAAAAGAAGACATGTTGCGCAAGAAAGTACACGTTAAGCGGCGCCCGTAGCACCAAAGATCGCGCGAGACCAAAATAAAACTTTTTTGTATTTCACTTGTTTTTCCAAAAAAACGTAAGAAAAATGACGTCGTGACAAATGCACCCTTGCGCGCCGATATGTGTCGCAGACTCAAACTATAGGTCGTATGCATTAGAACTGGGTCTCTTTAAAAAGAAGACATGTTGCGCAAGAAAGTACACGTTAAGCGGCGCCCGTAGCACCAAAGATCGCGCGAGACCAAAAGAAAACTTTTTTGTATTTCACTTGTTTTTCCAAAAAAACGTAAGAAAAATGACGTCGTGACAAATGCACCCTTGCGCGCCGATATGTGTCGCAGACTCAAACTATAGGTCGTATGCATTAGAACTGGGTCTCTTTAAAAAGAAGACATGTTGCGCAAGAAAGTACACGTTAAGCGGCGCCCGTAGCACCAAAGATCGCGCGAGACCAAAAGAAAACTTTTTTGTATTTCACTTGTTTTTCCAAAAAAACGTAAGAAAAATGACGTCGTGACAAATGCACCCTTGCGCGCCGATATGTGTCGCAGACTCAAACTATAGGTCGTATGCATTAGAACTGGGTCTCTTTAAAAAGAAGACATGTTGCGCAAGAAAGTACACGTTAAGCGGCGCCCGTAGCACCAAAGATCGCGCGAGACCAAAAGAAAACTTTTTTGTATTTCACTTGTTTTTCCAAAAAAACGTAAGAAAAATGACGTCGTGACAAATGCACCCTTGCGCGCCGATATGTGTCGCAGACTCAAACTATAGGTCGTATGCATTAGAACTGGGTCTCTTTAAAAAGAAGACATGTTGCGCAAGAAAGTACACGTTAAGCGGCGCCCGTAGCACCAAAGATCGCGCGAGACCAAAAGAAAACTTTTTTGTATTTCACTTGTTTTTCCAAAAAAACGTAAGAAAAATGACGTCGTGACAAATGCACCCTTGCGCGCCGATATGTGTCGCAGACTCAAACTATAGGTCGTATGCATTAGAACTGGGTCTCTTTAAAAAGAAGACATGTTGCGCAAGAAAGTACACGTTAAGCGGCGCCCGTAGCACCAAAGATCGCGCGAGACCAAAAGAAAACTTTTTTGTATTTCACTTGTTTTTCCAAAAAAACGTAAGAAAAATGACGTCGTGACAAATGCACCCTTGCGCGCCGATATGTGTCGCAGACTCAAACTATAGGTCGTATGCATTAGAACTGGGTCTCTTTAAAAAGAAGACATGTTGCGCAAGAAAGTACACGTTAAGCGGCGCCCGTAGCACCAAAGATCGCGCGAGACCAAAAGAAAACTTTTTTGTATTTCACTTGTTTTTCCAAAAAAACGTAAGAAAAATGACGTCGTGACAAATCTTGCGCGGATATGTGTCGCAGACTCAAACTATAGGTCGTATGCATTAGAACTGGGTCTCTTTAAAAAGAAGACATGTTGCGCAAGAAAGTACACGTTAAGCGGCGCCCGTAGCACCAAAGATCGCGCGAGACCAAAAGAAAACTTTTTTGTATTTCACTTGTTTTTCCAAAAAAACGTAAGAAAAATGACGTCGTGACAAATGCACCCTTGCGCGCCGATATGTGTCGCAGACTCAAACTATAGGTCGTATGCATTAGAACTGGGTCTCTTTAAAAAGAAGACATGTTGCGCAAGAAAGTACACGTTAAGCGGCGCCCGTAGCACCAAAGATCGCGCGAGACCAAAAGAAAACTTTTTTGTATTTCACTTGTTTTTCCAAAAAAACGTAAGAAAAATGACGTCGTGACAAATGCACCCTTGCGCGCCGATATGTGTCGCAGACTCAAACTATAGCTCGTATGCATTAGAACTGGGTCTCTTTAAAAAGAAGACATGTTGCGCAAGAAAGTACACGTTAAGCGGCGCCCGTAGCACCAAAGATCGCGCGAGACCAAAAGAAAACTTTTTTGTATTTCACTTGTTTTTCCAAAAAAACGTAAGAAAAATGACGTCGTGACAAATGCACCCTTGCGCGCCGATATGTGTCGCAGACTCAAACTATAGGTCGTATGCATTAGAACTGGGTCTCTTTAAAAAGAAGACATGTTGCGCAAGAAAGTACACGTTAAGCGGCGCCCTTAGCACCAAAGATCGCGCGAGACCAAGAGAAAACTTTTTTGTATTTCACTTGTTTTTCCAAAAAAACGTAAGAAAAATGACGTCGTGACAAATGCACCCTTGCGCGCCGATATGTGTCGCAGACTCAAACTATAGGTCGTATGCATTAGAACTGGGTCTCTTTAAAAAGAAGACATGTTGCGCAAGAAAGTACACGTTAAGCGGCGCCCGTAGCACCAAAGATCGCGCGAGACCAAAAGAAAACTTTTTTGTATTTCACTTGTTTTTCCAAAAAAACGTAAGAAAAATGACGTCGTGACAAATGCACCCTTGCGCGCCGATATGTGTCGCAGACTCAAACTATAGGTCGTATGCATTAGAACTGGGTCTCTTTAAAAAGAAGACATGTTGCGCAAGAAAGTACACGTTAAGCGGCGCCCGTAGCACCAAAGATCGCACGAGACCAAAAGAAAACTTTTTTGTATTTCACTTGTTTTTCCAAAAAAAACGTAAGAAAAATGACGTCCTGACAAATGCACCCTTGCGCGCCGATATGTGTCGCAGACTCAAACTATAGGTCGTATGCATTAGAACTGGGTCTCTTTAAAAAGAAGACATGTTGCGCAAGAAAGTACACGTTAAGCGGCGCCCGTAGCACCAAAGATCGCGCGAGACCAAAAGAAAACTTTTTTGTATTTCACTTGTTTTTCCAAAAAAACGTAAGAAAAATGACGTCGTGACAAATGCACCCTTGCGCGCCGATATGTGTCGCAGACTCAAACTATAGGTCGTATGCATTAGAACTGGGTCTCTTTAAAAAGAAGACATGTTGCGCAAGAAAGTACACGTTAAGCGGCGCCCGTAGCACCAAAGATCGCGCGAGACCAAAAGAAAACTTTTTTGTATTTCACTTGTTTTTCCAAAAAAACGTAAGAAAAATGACGTCGTGAAAAAATGCACCCTTGCGCGCCGATATGTGTCGCAGACTCAAACTATAGGTCGTATGCATTAGAACTGGGTCTCTTTAAAAAGAAGACATGTTGCGCAAGAAAGTACACGTTAAGCGGCGCCCGTAGCACCAAAGATCGCGCGAGACCAAAAGAAAACTTTTTTGTATTTCACTTGTTTTTCCAAAAAAACGTAAGAAAAATGACGTCGTGACAAATGCACCCTTGCGCGCCGATATGTATCGCAGACTCAAACTATAGGTCGTATGCATTAGAACTGGGTCTCTTTAAAAAGAAGACATGTTGCGCAAGAAAGTACACGTTAAGCGGCGCCCGTAGCACCAAAGATCGCGCGAGACCAAAAAAAAACTTTTTTGTATTTCACTTGTTTTTCCAAAAAAACGTAAGAAAAATGACGTCGTGACAAATGCACCCTTGCGCGCCGATATGTGTCGCAGACTCAAACTATAGGTCGTATGCATTAGAACTGGGTCTCTTTAAAAAGAAGACATGTTGCGCAAGAAAGTACACGTTAAGCGGCGCCCGTAGCACCAAAGATCGCGCGAGACCAAAAGAAAACTTTTTTGAATTTCACTTGTTTTTCCAAAAAAACGTAAGAAAAATGACGTCGTGACAAATGCACCCTTGGGCGCCGATATGTGTCGCAGACTCAAACTATAGGTCGTATGCATTAGAACTGGGTCTCTTTAAAAAGAAGACATGTTGCGCAAGAAAGTACACGTTAAGCGGCGCCCGTAGCACCAAAGATCGTGCGAGACCAAAAGAAAACTTTTTTGTATTTCACTTGTTTTTCCAAAAAAACGTAAGAAAAATGACGTCGTGACAAATGCACCCTTGCGCGCCGATATGTGTCGCAGACTCAAACTATAGGTCGTATGCATTAGAACTGGGTCTCTTTAAAAAGAAGACATGTTGCGCAAGAAAGTACACGTTAAGCGGCGCCCGTAGCACCAAAGATCGCGCGAGACCAAAAGAAAACTTTTTTGTATTTCACTTGTTTTTCCAAAAAAACGTAAGAAAAATGACGTCGTGACAAATGCACCCTTGCGCGCCGATATGTGTCGCAGACTCAAACTATAGGTCGTATGCATTAGAACTGGGTCTCTTTAAAAAGAAGACATGTTGCGCAAGAAAGTACACGTTAAGCGGCGCCCGTAGCACCAAAGATCGCGCGAGACCAAAAGAAAACTTTTTTGTATTTCACTTGTTTTTCCAAAAAAACGTAAGAAAAATGACGTCGTGACAAATGCACCCTTGCGCGCCGATATGTGTCGCAGACTCAAACTATAGGTCGTATGCATTAGAACTGGGTCTCTTTAAAAAGAAGACATGTTGCGCAAGAAAGTACACGTTAAGCGGCGCCCGTAGCACCAAAGATCGCGCGAGACCAAAAGAAAACTTTTATGTATTTCACTTGTTTTTCCAAAAAAACGTAAGAAAAATGACGTCGTGACAAATGCACCCTTGCGCGCCGATATGTGTCGAAGACTCAAACTATAGGTCGTATGCATTAGAACTGGGTCTCTTTAAAAAGAAGACATGTTGCGCAAGAAAGTACACGTTAAGCGGCGCCCGTAGCACCAAAGATCGCGAGAGACCAAAAGAAAACTTTTTTGTATTTCACTTGTTTTTCCAAAAAAACGTAAGAAAAATGAAGTCGTGACAAATGCACCCTTGTGCGCCGATATGTATCGCAGACTCAAACTATAAGTCGTATGCATTAGAACTGGGTCTCTTTAAAAAGAAGACATGTTGCGCAAGAAAGTACACGTTAAGCGGCGCCCGTAGCACCAAAGATCGCGCGAGACCAAAAGAAAACTTTTTTGTATTTCACTTGTTTTTCCAAAAAAACGTAAGAAAAATGACGTCGTGACAAATGCACCCTTGCGCGCCGATATGTGTCACAGACTCAAACTATAGGTCGTATGCATTAGAACTGGGTCTCTTTAAAAAGAAGACATGTTGCGCAAGAAAGTACACGTTAAGCGGCGCCTGTAGCACCAAAGATCGCGCGAGACCAAAAGAAAACTTTTTTGTATTTCACTTGTTTTTCCAAAAAAACGTAAGAAAAATGACGTCGTGACAAATGCACCCTTGCGCGCCGATATGTGTCGCAGACTCAAACTATAGGTCGTATGCATTAGAACTGGGTCTCTTTAAAAAGAAGACATGTTGCGCAAGAAAGTACACGTTAAGCGGCGCCCGTAGCACCAAAGATCGCGCGAGACCAAAAGAAAACTTTTTTGTATTTCACTTGTTTTTCCAAAAAAACGTAAGAAAAATGACGTCGTGACAAATGCACCCTTGCGCGCCGATATGTGTCGCAGACTCAAACTATAGGTCGTATGCATTAGAACTGGGTCTCTTTAAAAAGAAGACATGTTGCGCAAGAAAGTACACGTTAAGCGGCACCCGTAGCACCAAAGATCGCGCGAGACCAAAAGAAAACTTTTTTGTATTTCACTTGTTTTTCCAAAAAAACGTAAGAAAAATGACGTCGTGACAAATGCACCCTTGCGCGCCGATATGTGTCGCAGACTCAAACTATAGGTCGTATGCATTAGAACTGGGTCTCTTTAAAAAGAAGACATGTTGCGCAAGAAAGTACACGTTAAGCGGCGCCCGTAGCACCAAAGATCGCGCGAGACCAAAAGAAAACTTTTTTGTATTTCACTTGTTTTTCCAAAAAAACGTAAGAAAAATGACGTCGTGACAAATGCACCCTTGCGCGCCAATATGTGTCGCAGACTCAAACTATAGGTCGTATGCATTAGAACTGGGTCTCTTTAAAAAGAAGACATGTTGCGCAAGAAAGTACACGTTAAGCGGCGCCCGTAGCACCAAAGATCGCGCGAGACCAAAAGAAAACTTTTTTGTATTTCACTTGTTTTTCCAAAAAAACGTAAGAAAAATGACGTCGTGACAAATGCACCCTTGCGCGCCGATATGTGTCGAAGACTCAAACTATAGGTCGTATGCATTAGAACTGGGTCTCTTTAAAAAGAAGACATGTTGCGCAAGAAAGTACACGTTAAGCGGCGCCCGTAGCACCAAAGATCGCGAGAGACCAAAAGAAAACTTTTTTGTATTTCACTTGTTTTTCCAAAAAAACGTAAGAAAAATGAAGTCGTGACAAATGCACCCTTGCGCGCCGATATGTATCGCAGACTCAAACTATAGGTCGTATGCATTAGAACTGGGTCTCTTTAAAAAGAAGACATGTTGCGCAAGAAAGTACACGTTAAGCGGCGCCCGTAGCACCAAAGATCGCGCGAGACCAAAAGAAAACTTTTTTGTATTTCACTTGTTTTTCCAAAAAAACGTAAGAAAAATGACGTCGTGACAAATGCACCCTTGCGCGCCGATATGTGTCACAGACTCAAACTATAGGTCGTATGCATTAGAACTGGGTCTCTTTAAAAAGAAGACATGTTGCGCAAGAAAGTACACGTTAAGCGGCGCCTGTAGCACCAAAGATCGCGCGAGACCAAAAGAAAACTTTTTTGTATTTCACTTGTTTTTCCAAAAAAACGTAAGAAAAATGACGTCGTGACAAATGCACCCTTGCGCGCCGATATGTGTCGCAGGTCGTATGCATTAGAACTGGGTCTCTTTAAAAAGAAGACATGTTGCGCAAGAAAGTACACGTTAAGCGGCGCCCGTAGCACCAAAGATCGCGCGAGACCAAAAGAAAACTTTTTTGTATTTCACTTGTTTTTCCAAAAAAACGTAAGAAAAATGACGTCGTGACAAATGCACCCTTGCGCGCCGATATGTGTCGCAGACTCAAACTATAGGTCGTATGCATTAGAACTGGGTCTCTTTAAAAAGAAGACATGTTGCGCAAGAAAGTACACGTTAAGCGGCGCCCGTAGCACCAAAGATCGCGCGAGACCAAAAGAAAACTTTTTTGTATTTCACTTGTTTTTCCAAAAAAACGTAAGAAAAATGACGTCGTGACAAATGCACCCTTGCGCGCCGATATGTGTCGCAGACTCAAACTATAGGTCGTATGCATTAGAACTGGGTCTCTTCAAAAAGAAGACATGTTGCGCAAGAAAGTACACGTTAAGCGGCGCCCGTAGCACCAAAGATCGCGCGAGACCAAAAGAAAACTTTTTTGTATTTCACTTGTTTTTCCAAAAAAAACGTAAGAAAAATGACGTCGTGACAAATGCACCCTTGCGCGCCGATATGTGTCGCAGACTCAAACTATAGGTCGTATGCATTAGAACTGGGTCTCTTTAAAAAGAAGACATGTTGCGCAAGAAAGTACACGTTAAGCGGCGCCACTAGCACCAAAGATCGCGCGAGACCAAAAGAAAACTTTTTTGTATTTCACTTGTTTTTCCAAAAAAAAACGTAAGAAAAATGACGTCGTGACAAATGCACCCTTGCGCGCCGATATGTGTCGCAGACTCAAACTATAGGTCGTATGCATTAGAACTGGGTCTCTTTAAAAAGAAGACATGTTGCGCAAGAAAGTACACGTTAAGCGGCACCCGTAGCACCAAAGATCGCGCGAGACCAAAAGAAAACTTTTTTGTATTTCACTTGTTTTTCCAAAAAAACGTAAGAAAAATGACGTCGTGACAAATGCACCCTTGCGCGCCGATATGTGTCGCAGACTCAAACTATAGGTCGTATGCATTAGAACTGGGTCTCTTTAAAAAGAAGACATGTTGCGCAAGAAAGTACACGTTAAGCGGCGCCCGTAGCACCAAAGATCGCGCGAGACCAAAAGAAAACTTTTTTGTATTTCACTTGTTTTTCCAAAAAAACGTAAGAAAAATGACGTCGTGACAAATGCACCCTTGCGCGCCAATATGTGTCGCAGACTCAAACTATAGGTCGTATGCATTAGAACTGGGTCTCTTTAAAAAGAAGACATGTTGCGCAAGAAAGTACACGTTAAGCGGCGCCCGTAGCACCAAAGATCGCGCGAGACCAAAAGAAAACTTTTTTGTATTTCACTTGTTTTTCCAAAAAAACGTAAGAAAAATGACGTCGTGACAAATGCACCCTTGCGCGCCGATATGTGTCGAAGACTCAAACTATAGGTCGTATGCATTAGAACTGGGTCTCTTTAAAAAGAAGACATGTTGCGCAAGAAAGTACACGTTAAGCGGCGCCCGTAGCACCAAAGATCGCGAGAGACCAAAAGAAAACTTTTTTGTATTTCACTTGTTTTTCCAAAAAAACGTAAGAAAAATGAAGTCGTGACAAATGCACCCTTGCGCGCCGATATGTATCGCAGACTCAAACTATAGGTCGTATGCATTAGAACTGGGTCTCTTTAAAAAGAAGACATGTTGCGCAAGAAAGTACACGTTAAGCGGCGCCCGTAGCACCAAAGATCGCGCGAGACCAAAAGAAAACTTTTTTGTATTTCACTTGTTTTTCCAAAAAAACGTAAGAAAAATGACGTCGTGACAAATGCACCCTTGCGCGCCGATATGTGTCACAGACTCAAACTATAGGTCGTATGCATTAGAACTGGGTCTCTTTAAAAAGAAGACATGTTGCGCAAGAAAGTACACGTTAAGCGGCGCCTGTAGCACCAAAGATCGCGCGAGACCAAAAGAAAACTTTTTTGTATTTCACTTGTTTTTCCAAAAAAACGTAAGAAAAATGACGTCGTGACAAATGCACCCTTGCGCGCCGATATGTGTCGCAGGTCGTATGCATTAGAACTGGGTCTCTTTAAAAAGAAGACATGTTGCGCAAGAAAGTACACGTTAAGCGGCGCCCGTAGCACCAAAGATCGCGCGAGACCAAAAGAAAACTTTTTTGTATTTCACTTGTTTTTCCAAAAAAACGTAAGAAAAATGACGTCGTGACAAATGCACCCTTGCGCGCCGATATGTGTCGCAGACTCAAACTATAGGTCGTATGCATTAGAACTGGGTCTCTTTAAAAAGAAGACATGTTGCGCAAGAAAGTACACGTTAAGCGGCGCCCGTAGCACCAAAGATCGCGCGAGACCAAAAGAAAACTTTTTTGTATTTCACTTGTTTTTCCAAAAAAACGTAAGAAAAATGACGTCGTGACAAATGCACCCTTGCGCGCCGATATGTGTCGCAGACTCAAACTATAGGTCGTATGCATTAGAACTGGGTCTCTTCAAAAAGAAGACATGTTGCGCAAGAAAGTACACGTTAAGCGGCGCCCGTAGCACCAAAGATCGCGCGAGACCAAAAGAAAACTTTTTTGTATTTCACTTGTTTTTCCAAAAAAAACGTAAGAAAAATGACGTCGTGACAAATGCACCCTTGCGCGCCGATATGTGTCGCAGACTCAAACTATAGGTCGTATGCATTAGAACTGGGTCTCTTTAAAAAGAAGACATGTTGCGCAAGAAAGTACACGTTAAGCGGCGCCACTAGCACCAAAGATCGCGCGAGACCAAAAGAAAACTTTTTTGTATTTCACTTGTTTTTCCAAAAAAAAACGTAAGAAAAATGACGTCGTGACAAATGCACCCTTGCGCGCCGATATGTGTCGCAGACTCAAACTATAGGTCGTATGCATTAGAACTGGGTATCTTTAAAAAGAAGACATGTTGCGCAAGAAAGTACACGTTAAGCGGCGCCCGTAGCACCAAAGATCGCGCGAGACCAAAAGAAAACTTTTTTGTATTTCACTTGTTTTTCCAAAAAAACGTAAGAAAAATGACGTCGTGACAAATGCACCCTTGCGCGCCGATATGTGTCGCAGACTCAAACTATAGGTCGTATGCATTAGAACTGGGTCTCTTTAAAAAGAAGACATGTTGC
The DNA here is from genome assembly GCA_963971305.1 of Arcuatula senhousia. NCBI lineage: Eukaryota > Metazoa > Mollusca > Bivalvia > Mytilida > Mytilidae > Arcuatula > Arcuatula senhousia. The sequence continues at coordinate 24,080 of CAXARO010000033.1, read as the reverse complement.
GCAAGAAAGTACACGTTAAGCGGCGCCTGTAGCACCAAAGATCGCGCGAGACCAAAAGAAAACTTTTTTGTATTTCACTTGTTTTTCCAAAAAAACGTAAGAAAAATGACGTCGTGACAAATGCACCCTTGCGCGCCGATATGTGTCGCAGACTCAAACTATAGGTCGTATGCATTAGAACTGGGTCTCTTTAAAAAGAAGACATGTTGCGCAAGAAAGTACACGTTAAGCGGCGCCCGTAGCACCAAAGATCGCGCGAGACCAAAAGAAAACTTTTTTGTATTTCACTTGTTTTTCCAAAAAAACGTAAGAAAAATGACGTCGTGACAAATGCACCCTTGCGCGCCGATATGTGTCGCAGACTCAAACTATAGGTCGTATGCATTAGAACTGGGTCTCTTTAAAAAGAAGACATGTTGCGCAAGAAAGTACACGTTAAGCGGCGCCCGTAGCACCAAAGATCGCGCGAGACCAAAAGAAAACTTTTTTGTATTTCACTTGTTTTTCCAAAAAAAACGTAAGAAAAATGACGTCGTGACAAATGCACCCTTGCGCGCCGATATGTGTCGCAGACTCAAACTATAGGTCGTATGCATTAGAACTGGGTCTCTTTAAAAAGAAGACATGTTGCGCAAGAAAGTACACGTTAAGCGGCGCCACTAGCACCAAAGATCGCGCGAGACCAAAAGAAAACTTTTTTGTATTTCACTTGTTTTTCCAAAAAAACGTAAGAAAAATGACGTCGTGACAAATGCACCCTTGCGCGCCGATATGTGTCGCAGACTCAAACTATAGGTCGTATGCATTAGAACTGGGTCTCTTTAAAAAGAAGACATGTTGCGCAAGAAAGTACACGTTAAGCAGCACCCGTAGCACCAAAGATCGCGCGAGACCAAAAGAAAACTTTTTTGTATTTCACTTGTTTTTCCAAAAAAACGTAAGAAAAATGACGTCGTGACAAATGCACCCTTGCGCGCCGATATGTGTCGCAGACTCAAACTATAGGTCGTATGCATTAGAACTGGGTCTCTTTAAAAAGAAGACATGTTGCGCAAGAAAGTACACGTTAAGCGGCGCCAGTAGTACACCGGGTCTCTCTAGAACACTTTGTACTTTTAATTTTCCATAGACGAAAGGTCAAACCACATGGCGACAACTGTCGCCTCAGATCTCTATCAGTAAAGTCATGTGCAGTCATGCGGAACAGCGATTAATCTTTTTCCTTCGCCCCCTTTTTTAATTCGTCCCTTTTTTTCGCCCCTGATTTTTATTCGTCCCCTAAATCTTACCCTTACCCTAATCCTAAACCTAATCTCTAATCCCTTACCCTAACCTTTAACCCTTACCCTTATCTCTAACCCTAACCCTAACCCTAATCTTTACCCTAGCGCTAATCTCTAACCCTAACCCTAACCCTAATTCTTACCCTAGCCTTAACCCTAATCATTTGTTTTGTTAGTATCGCCCTTTATGGACTCCTGTGTTGTGATACTCTTGTATGGATTATTCCTAATTGGTTCTTTTCGTTTTGTTTTTTTTTTTGTTTGGTTCGCCCTTTATGGGCTCTTTTTTTTTTGTCTTTGTTATTGTATTGATAGCTCTTTCCTTTAAGTTTTCAATAAAAACTCAAAATCAGGTACAACTTTTATTAACATTCTACGTTTTATTTACATTCTATCTTTCAATTTCAATATCCATAGGGTCTGGTGGTTAAATCGTTCATGATCAATCTTTTGTCAAATACAATTCGATAGTCTTTCTTTTGTGAAACAGTTAACAGTTTTTGATTGCTTCTTTGGATCTTATATTCGTCTCTCACTGCCCTGATATCGCTTCTGTTGATGGTGACCATCTCCTTGATGGTGTCGTAGTTGATGTCTAATGCGTTCTTGAAGTTTAGTGTTATTCCACGAACTTTGCACATAGTTCTGTTTCCTCCTTTCTCGGGAATGGCTAGTTTGTATGCATAGTTCTTTGGTCCTCCCGTGACAAACTCCGTAATAGTATTTCCGGGTACTTCATCTGTTTAATCCCCTAAGTAATCTCCCATCTTAGGCCTCCATTCTCCTGTTTTCGATGTAAATACGATGGAGTCTGTGTCACAGTAGAGTGCTCTTGGTCCCAAATTCTCCAGATAAGAATACAGTTTGAGTCTGGCCTGGGCGGTAGTATAGGCTGCTATGACGACGTTTGTTTTCTTTGAGGTTTCGATGAAGTCTTCTTTAAATTTCCATCTTAGTTCTACCATTTCATCGTTAACAAACTGGATGCCGGTCACTTCAATCTTATCGCTGGTTAACAGGTCAAAGTATTTCTTTTGTTCTGTAATGTAGGTGGTCTGTTGCATGTTGTTTCTTTGTCCAAACTTGCCCCAAAAACTGTTCAACATCAATTTGGCCAATGACCTGATGCCAGGGTTCTTTTCTATCTTGTTAAAGTCTAACTGTATCCCTTCCTTTTCCTCGTAATCCTTGATGTAATGTAGTTTATCCTCCTCAGATTGGCACCACTCTGGCCAGCCACTAGCTTCTTGTTTCATTTTCAAGAATGTATTGATGTAGTCAGTGAAGAGTCCTCCAGACTTCGTACCGGGATCGTACTGTTCTACCTCTTCGAAATGCCATACTTCGTAGATGGTTAAGATGGAATATCCCTTTTCCAAGGCCTTCTTCAACTCATCTGTTACCCAAGTTCCCGTTATAGCCCTATCTTTTTCAGTATGGTTACAAGCCTCCTGCTGGTATGTTTCCGTACAGGTACGACAGAGTGGGAACATCAGTTTGCTGTTGATCTTGCTGGGTAAAACAGGAATGTATAGGTTTCTGGGTGGTAGTACTTTACATTTCATCAATCCTTCGTACTCGTGGATGTCCCCAAAGTTTTCGGTGATGATAACGGGATGTCCTTTAGGTACTTTTCCGGTCTTGTTGACAAATGGATAGAGTGATGTCACGTCATAGTAGTTGATACTGTTTTCTTCCGCCTCTTTGTACAAGGTAAAGGCTTCTGTTCGTCCACCATAAAAGGCTTCTCGTGGTTCTAAGGGTGGGATCATCTCTAAGGAGTTGACAAAGTCGCTCATGGTTGTATCAGTTTTCAACTCCCTCTCAAAGTCACATTCCCATTTCTCTACGTAGGTGTACCCTTCTTGTTGCAGATAGGTCTTCTTTTCTAGGGTCCGTTGATGTAGATCGTACATGGACATGTTATTGACCGTATTGATGGTCTCTTTTGAGTAACATCTGGGACACCCGTGCCAGTAGCAGCCGTGAAATTCGTACACGGTTCCATCGTGGTATCCGTCTACTCTGTAGGGACCGATCTGTTTTTCTCCTTCGTTCTCTGCATGTTGAATCTGTATGTCTTTTATTGCGGATACGTATTTTAACCATTTCATGGCTTTAATAGAGTGCTTGTGTTCTGGTCGATAGCCTTGCGCCGGGATGAGGCCAATAGTATTCCACCGTAGAAACTTGGATCGAAAGACCAGGTTGCAGGCAGAGGCAATGGTGATACTGTTTTGGAAGGGGTCGATTGGAGTACCCTCTAAAGTGTCCATGAACAGTTGTCTAAAGGTTAAACAGGGTTTTCTCAGGATGTCTACGTCAGTGATGCAGTACTTTAAGAGTTCCTTTTGGACGTCAAAGGGGTCGTTCCTGTGGTCTTCGTACCATTTTATGAATGTTTCCCGTTCTTCCGCTTTCATTCCATCGGGATTGTAGTAATTGATGTCTGGAAGAGTTTCTAATCTAACGTTCTGGTTTTCCTTTGTGTTAAACAGATGTGGGAAGTATCCTTTGTGGAGTTCTTCGAATCCAAACATTTTCGGAAGTTTGGCTAAGGCCGTGGGAAGGAAGTTGAGGGAATCTATCATCCGTATGCTGCAGCTTGGAATCGTTACAGACATGTTCTTGGCGCCGTTGGGAACGATCTTGGGTTGGATTCCTTGGTCAAATAGGTATTGCAGGACAGGGAAAGAGTCGTAGCCTTTAAAGTTGTGGCAAATTACGGTGGAGTTCGTGTTGTTTCCGGAAAATAGCCAGTTGCAAAAGTCGTTGTTGGTATTGGGTCCTCTAAACACCAGTTGGTTCTGTCCACAGTTCTCGCAGGTACTCTCTGCATTCACTTCCTCCTCCATGCACACGGTGCACACTTTTTGAACCACGCATAAGTTGGGTCGATGTTCCATAGCTCCACAGGTACTGGCTTTACAGTGTGAACATCTTCCGTCGGTGTCAGGTTGGTATCCCATTTCACACTCTATGAGGTCGTCTTGTGTACACTCGAAATCGAAGAAGATGTAAGTTTGCTCTTTGGGAGGTTCTTTGATTACTATAGGCATCATGTAACACTGGTGGTTTGGATCGCAGTACTGTTTACAGGTGGAACAGTACATCTCGCCACACTCATGGTCTGTTTTCCTCTTCTCCATGTTGACAGTGTGGCCACAGTCTTTACACTTGTAGTACCATTTACATGTTGAGTTGCCCTTCTTTGTTTGCTCCAAATGGAGTTGGAAGCACTCTTTTCCCCTAAAGTTCCGACCACATTGGCTACAGTTGATCCAACTGTCTTCACAAGGTTCGTGTATCTTCTTACAAAGGATGCATGGGTTGCTGCATGCATGCTCTTCTTTGTTGTTATACCCTTTTTTACACTTGTCGCAGTAATAGACTCTGGTCTTGAAACCTGCTACGGTGGTGATAACATCGTAATGGTCGTCATGGTGGTATAAGTATATCTTCTTTTCGGTTTCCGGGCCTTCGTAGATGATGCCGTTAAAGTAGTCTTTGGAGAAAACGATGATTTGGTATTCCGGTAGTACAGCTTGGAATTGTTTGAGTTCTTCAATGCCGCACGGGCCTTTGGGTACATTGGCTTTCTCGTGCAGTTGTACGGCCAAGTATTCTTGAATGTACCGTCCTTGGCGGATAGTGTCCCACTTTGAGTGTTTATCGATCCTGGCTTTCGCTGTAACGATGGCTCTAGCACAGCAGATCTCGTCTCGGTTTCGGATCCTGATGAAACTTTGTTTGTCTTTAAGCATTCTGTCGAGATCAACGAAGTTGCATCTTTTGCGCCCGGATCCTTCGGGAATGGATACGTGGAGGACATCTAATGCTAAACTTCCGTCCAATACAAACTCCTCATGAGATTGTAATACTCTCTCTATTTCCTTTAATAGTAGTTCCGTAGTCAAGTCCTTGAGTTGTAATATAGGAAGGGCAATCGGGAAGTCGAGGGAGTTGGTTTCAATTGTCAGTTTAACGAGGTCCTGTTCTTTCATATCTTCGCCAATAGTTTGCAGGATGGAGTCGAATAATCGAAGTAGTGTTCTTATGATGGAAGGCAGGTCCGTGACTTCAAATGCCTTAAAGGTGACGGTATAATGATTTCTCGAAGTTCCAAACTTGAGTATTCTTTTCTTCTCCTGCCGTTTGATGGTGTAATAGGATTTCGGATCATCCATGTGAAACGGTTGCCCTGCTCCTCTTTGTCCATGTCTTTGCTGATGTAACTCTAAAAGGCGTTGGGTGGCAAAGGCCTGGTTGCATTGGGTACATTCGTAACCCATTTGGTGGCGGGTCATGTGAGCTTGTAGATTCTCCCGCCTTGTAAAAGTCTTGGTGCATCTCGTACACGAGTAAGTCTCTCGGTGGTTGGTCCATCGTCTATGACGATGTAGCTGACTCATCTTCTCAAAATTGGCTTCACATTGGTTGCAGGTAAAATGCTTAGCCATCTGAAATAAAAATAACACAGGTAAGTATAAAGTTGTCTATTGTTTCCTCTTTTTTAATTGTATACGTTTAAAATTATATGTCGTCAATTGATTCCTTCTCTTTTAAATTCTATGCCTTTCAAATTATATATTGTCTATTGTTTCCTCCTCTTTTAGTAGTATGCCTTTCAAAGTTAAGTTGGATATGTATGAGTCATACCTTTTCTCTTCGTTAAAACACGTCTGAACTCTTTGGTGTCTAATCTTAAAATGAATTCATTTCAAATGGTTTACCTGTATAATGGATTGTACCACGTGATCATGTCACGTGACTTCTGGATCAAACCGGTTAGAACTGGTTTGGACTTGATTTTACGTTTTGTAAGTTTTAGTTCATTGAATTGCTTTTTTGTTCTTCAAATTTTTTATGTTTGCTGATTTTTCGTCAACATATTTTCTTACCGGAAAGATTTTGTAAGTTTGTTTTCGTAGTTTGATGTTTTTTCTTCAACAGATTTTCTTAACGGTAAGATTTTGTAAGTTTGTTTTTGTAGTTTGTTGTTTTTTCATCAACAGATTTTCTTTTGTGGTAAGATTTTGTGAGTTTCTTTTTAAAGTGGAAGGTTTTTCGTCAATGCATTTTGATTTTGTTTGAATTTGATGTACCGATTTTCGTTTTTAAGACAAACGTTTAGATCTCTGTCTTGTATTTTTGTGTCGAAAACGCTTCAATAGGTATTTTTAAAGGGGGAAAATTGGCTTAAAATGGGTGTTTTGGGGTGAAAATGAGTAAAATGGGGCTAAAATGGGTGTTTTGGGGGTAAAATGAGTAAAATGGGGGGGGGTGTATTGGGGGATATTGGGGCTGCTGCTGCTGCTGCTGCTGCTGCGGAGGGTAAATGGCTGCTATTGCTGCTCCAGTAGAGGTAGTTTAGGGGGGAGAGGGATTTTGCTGTTCCATGGGAAGAATGAAAACGCGTATACTAGTTCGGATGGTTTATTGAGTTAAAACATTCTTCTTCAGGTAGTCTTTAAACGATCGCTTCTTCTTTAATGGGTTGGTTGGTTTCTTTTGGATGTTCCTTGTTTGTCTTGGGCTTTCTTCCTCTTGAGGTCTTTGTAGGCTTGTGGTTCATGGGTTTCTTGGTCTTTACACCGTTGAGGTTCTTTACTTCCTTGGACTTTGCTAGTCTTCTTCTTGAGTTCTTTGTAGGCTTTACTGATTTTCCATTATGGTTCATGGGCTTCTTGGCCTTTACAATGTTAAGGTTCTTTACATCCTTGGTCTTCTCAGACTTAATCGATCGCCGTGTCTTCTTTAACTTTCCCATCTGTTCTCTCTTTGAGTCTTGTAACTTTGTCAAGTGTCTTACTTCCTTGTATATTGCTTTTCCTAAACTTTCAAGTCTATGTTCCGCACTCTTTGGACGTTTGGATTGTTCTCCCGGTGGTACAACGAGTCGAGTCTTAGTTTGTGTTGCCATTTTCTCTTTCGAGTCTACATGCTTCACCTTCTCGTGTCGTGTAACATCACTCGGCCATGAAAACCGTCTATTGCATTCGGAGCACTGATAAGCCATGTTCTCTTTTCGGTGTCTAATGTAAAACTAACTCAATCTCCACCTGTCACTCCTTACAGTCCCTAAATGGTAAAAGCTTCCCAATCTATAGTAAATGGGGGGATGGTAAATGGGGATGGGGATGGGGATGGTGAATGGTAAATGGTATATGGGGAATAGTATAGTGTATGGGGATGGTGTATGGGGAATAGTATCGTGTATGGGGATGGGGATCGTTAATGGGGATGGTAAATGGTAAATCGAATTTGATTGGTCTACCGAATGGTAAATGGGGATGGTAAAAGATATAATAATAGAATAATTGTAAATTTATTTGGTCATTTTTACTGTAGATGATACGGTAGATGTCTGTTGCATTAAATATATAAAACGTATATATTATATTACTGCGTGTACACGAGGCCGATTATCGTATTTAGTTGTTTTGTTTGTTGATCGATGAGTGTATGAAAATAACTTTATACATTAAAGCAACTTCGACAAGGAATTCCTTGATTAAAGACATTTTTCATATTACATTTTTAATACGGCATTTTTACGATAAATTTCAAGATCAAATAAATTGTGACGTACATTTCGCCGTATATATATTTGTATAATGTAAACATTGAAAAATTGTTTACATTAAGATTTTAATTCTGAATATTTTATATAGTATTTAAGAAAAAAGCAACGATATTACACCTGATACGTTTTTCTATTAGATTTGAAAACTTTTATGCCCAGAAATATTGAAAATATACGCACTTAAAAAATAAGGTCTATAGTTGAGAAACTATAATGAAAATTGGTTTGCATAGGAGTATTAAGATTTCACTTGCAATTGTTATATGTAAAATATTAGTTACTCAAGTAAAAACTGATATTTGAGCGCCAAATTATATGCCGGTTTAATAAAATTGACAAGAAATTCATTGCGAAACAAGTTTTTTCATTAGATTTGAAACATATATGCTAAGATAAGTTGAAAATATACATAGCCATATGCATAAATGTATCAATTATTTCAAAAATAAGGTTCATAGTTAAGAAACTATAATGAAAATTGATTTACTTAGAGTATTAAGATCACAATTGCAAGTTTTATCAGTCAGATATCTTATGAAAAACCATGACCCTTGAAAATGATGATTTTTCATGACATTTCACCTTTATGCTGTCAGCACTAGATTTGTCTGATTTCATGTAAATTTGAACTGTCTGTTCAGATATTTTTGTATGTCTCAATTCTGAACTCGGTTTAGTTACTTCTTTTTTACATGTGACCCATTTATTGTTGTCTGAAATAATAAAAATAGCAAAAATCTACAAAATCAGTGGTACAAATGGTGCACAAGAATGTCATTTTTTCGCTTTAAATTACCATATTCTTACAAAACCAAGTCGGTAAAGATGTTTTGAAATTATTCAATAACACATGTACAGCTCAGGACTTGAAGTTACTCGCAATTACACTGAGATTCTCAACCATTTTCTACCAAGGTGTCTTTCATGTAAAACTATTTTGTCACGGTTTTCCATGACAAAAAATAATGAAAAGTCATAGAAAATCATGACTTTCTAAAAGTCATGATTTTTCATGATCTTTGAAAATGCTGATTTTTCATGACTCTGCAACATCTTCAAGTCATGAATTTTCATCACGAAAATGTAATTTAAAGATCATGGATTTTCATGACCTTGTTCTACTTTATATGAAGTCATGGTTTTTCATTACAATTAATTCATTTAAATGTCATGAAAAATCATTATTTTCCAAGATCATGGTTTTTCACAAGATATCTGACTGTTTATATGTAAAATATTAGTTACTCAAGTAAAAACTGATATTTGAGCTCCAAATTATATGCCGGCTTAATAAAATTGACAAGAAATTGATTGCGAAACAAGTTTTTTCATTTGATTTGAAACATATATCCTAAGATAAGTTGAAAATATACATAGCCATATGCATAAATGTATCAAATATTTCAAAAATAAGGTTCATAGTTAAGAAACTATAATGAAAATTGGTTTGCATAGGAGTATTAAGATCATACTTGCAAGTTTTATATGTAAAATATTAGTTACTTATGTAAAAACTGATATTTGAGCTCCAAATTATATGCCGGCTTAATAAAATTGACAAGAAATTGATTTCGAAACAAGTTTTTTCATTAGATTTGAAACATATATGCTAAGACAAGTTGAAACTATACATAGCCATGTGCATACATGTATCAATTATTTCAAAAATAAGGTTCATAGTTAAGAAACTATAATGAAAATTGGTTTGCATAGGAGTATTAAGATTTCACTTGCAATTGTTATATGTAAAATATTAGTTTCTCAAGTAAAAACTGATATTTGAGCTCCAAATTATATGCCGGTTTAATAAAATTGACAAGAAATTGATTGCGAAACAAGTTTTTTCATTAGATTTGAAACATATATGCTAAGATAAGTTGAAAATATATATAGCCATATGCATAAATGTATCAATTATTTCAAAAATAAGGTTCATAGTTTAGAAACTATAATGAAAATTGGTATGCATAGGAGTATTAAGATCACATTTGTAAGTTTTATATGTAAAATATTAGTTACTCAAGTAAAAACTGATATTTGAGCTCCAAATTATATGCCCTTTTAATAAAATTGACAAGAAATTGATTGCGAAAAAAGTTTTTTCAGTAGATTGAAACATAAATGCTAAGATAAGTTGAAAATATGTATAGCCATATGCATAAATGTATCAATTATTTCAAAAATAAGGTTCATAGTTAAGAAACTATAATGAAAATTGGTTTACATAGGAGTATTTAGATTACACTTGCAATTGTTCTATGTAAAATATTAGTTACTCAAGTAAAAACTGATATTTGAGCTCCAAATTATATGCCGGCTTAATAAAATTGACAAGAAATTGATTGCGAAACAAGTTTTTTCATTAGATTTGAAACATATATGCTAAGATAAGTTGAAACTATACATAGCAATGTGCATACATGTATCTATTATTTCAAAAAATAAGGTTCATAGTTAAGAAACTATAATGAAAATAGGTTTACTTAGAGTATTAAGATCACAATTGCAAGTTTTATGTGTAAAATATTAGTTACTCAAGTAAAAACTGATATTTGAGCTCCAAATTATATGCCGGCTTAATAAAATTGACAAGAAATTGATTGCGAAACAAGTTTTTTCATTTGATTTGAAACATATATGCTAAGATAAGTTGAAAATATACATAGCCATATGCATAAATGTATCAAATATTTCAAAAATAAGGTTCATAGTTAAGAAACTATAATGAAAATTGGTTTGCATAGGAGTATTAAGATCACACTTGCAAGTTTTATATGTAAAATATTAGTAACTTATGGAAAAACTGATATTTGAGCTCCAAATTATATGCCGGCTTAATAAAATTGACAAGAAATTGATTTCGAAACAAGTTTTTTCATTAGATTTGAAACATATATGCTAAGACAAGTTGAAACTATACATAGCCATGTGCATACATGTATCAATTATTTCAAAAATAAGGTTCATAGTTAAGAAACTATAATGAAAATTGGTTTGCATAGGAGTATTAAGATTTCACTTGCAATTGTTATATGTAAAATATTAGTTTCTCAAGTAAAAACTGATATTTGAGCTCCAAATTATATGCCGGTTTAATAAAATTGACAAGAAATTGATTGCGAAACAAGTTTTTTCATTAGATTTGAAACATATATGCTAAGATAAGTTGAAAATATATATAGCCATATGCATAAATGTATCAATTATTTCAAAAATAAGGTTCATAGTTTAGAAACTATAATGAAAATTGGTATGCATAGGAGTATTAAGATCACAGTTGTAAGTTTTATATGTAAAATATTAGTTACTCAAGTAAAAACTGATATTTGAGCTCCAAATTATATGCCGGCTTAATAAAATTGACAAGAAATTGATTGCGAAACAAGTTTTTTCATTAGATTTGAAACATATATGCTAAGATAAGTTGAAAATATGTATAGCCATATGCATAAATGTATCAATTATTTCAAAAATAAGGTTCATAGTTAAGAAACTATAATGAAAATTGGTTTACATAGGAGTATTTAGATTACACTTGCAATTGTTCTATGTAAAATATTAGTTACTCAAGTAAAAACTGATATTTGAGCTCCAAATTATATGCCGGCTTAATAAAATTGACAAGAAATTGATTGCGAAACAAGTTTTTTCATTAGATTTGAAACATATATGCTAAGATAAGTTGAAACTATACATAGCAATGTGCATACATGTATCTATTATTTCAAAAATAAGGTTCATAGTTAAGAAACTATAATGAAAATAGGTTTACTTAGAGTATTAAGATCACAATTGCAAGTTTTATATGTAAAATATTAGTTACTCAAGTAAAAACTGATATTTGAGCTCCAAATTATATGTCGGCTTAATAAAATTGACAAGAAATTGATTGCGAATTAAGTTTTTTCATTAGATTTGAAACATATATTCTAAGACAAGTTGAAACTATACATTACCATGTGCATACATGTATCAATTATTTCAAAAATAAGGTTCATAGTTAAGAAACTATAATGAAAATTGGTTTGCATAGGAGTATTAAGATTTCACTTGCAATTGTTATATGTAAAAAATTAGTTTCTCAAGTAAAAACTGATATTTGAGCTCCAAATTATATGCCGGTTTAATAAAATTGACAAGAAATTGATTGCGAAACAAGTTTTTTTATTAGATTTGAAACATATATGCTAAGATAAGTTGAAAATATATATAGCCATATGCATAAATGTATCAATTATTTCAAAAATAAGGTTAATAGTTAACAAACTATAATGAAAATTGGTTTGCATAAGAGTATTAAGATCACAGTTGTAAGTTTTATATGTAAAATATTAGTTACTCAAGTAAAAACTGATATTTGAGCTCCAAATTATATGCCGGCTTAATAAAATTGACAAGAAATTGATTGCGAAACAAGTTTTTTCATTAGATTTGAAACATATATGCTAAGATAAGTTGAAAATATACATAGCCATATCCATAAATGTATCAATTATTTCAAAAATAAGGTTCATAGTAAAGAAACTATAATGAAAATTGGTTTGCATAGGAGTATTAAGATTTCAATTGCAATTGTTATATGTAAAATATTAGTTACTCAAGGAAAAACTGATATTTGAGCTCCAAATTATATGCCGGCTTAATAAAATTGACAAGAAATTGCTTGCGAAATAAGTTTTTTCATTAGATTTGAAACATATATGCTAAGATAAGTTGAAAATATACATAGCCATATGCATAAATGTATCAATTATTTCAAAAATAAGGTTCATAGTTAAGAAACTATAATGAAAATTGGTTTGCATAGGTGTATTAAGATTACACTTGCAATCGTTATATGTTAAATATTAGTTACTCAAGTAAAAACTGATATTTGAGCTCCAAATTATATGCCCGTTTAATAAAATTGACAAGAAATTGATTGCGAAACAAGTTTTTTCATTAGATTGAAACATATATATGCTTAGATAAACTAAAAATATAAATATGTTGACTTGTATATATGTTATGCCTAGACCTTTATGTCATACATTGGATGTAATTAGAAAAGTTCAAGATCAATTTTTACTAAAAAGTTGCGTAATATATTATAATAATTATTATAGACTTTATGATCATATATCTTAGATTTTGAATAACATGGTTTCATTAAAAGATGATAACAACAGCTTTAGTTATTACTAAAATAAAACATTTTCAATTAATATTTAAAGGCATATTGTCTACGGCAAACTCATTTTTTTTACCCCTCAATTTTTTGGTGTCAATTAGACCGAAATGCAATAAAATGAATATTGAAAAACAAATTTGCTACAAATTTTGCCTCAAAAGTAGTTTATTTTGATCAAAATAGCTTGACAATATTGATTGATATTTTATTTACCTGCACTACGTCACATTGACACGGATTTAGACTGAGTAGTTTTAACACAGACACTAATCGGAATCTCGAGTTTTGTCCCCGAATACATTGATATGTTGAAAAAATACCGATATTTTTCGTGTTTACCATTTAAATAACATTCAAAACTTAATACAGGCAATAATTGTCAGTTTTATTCATTAAGTAGCTCTAATATTCGGTTGCCGTTTAAATTTTCTTCCGAGCTAAAACTTCGAGAAACAGATTATGCACCACGTGCAAGAACTATTGAAGTTTTCAATCAAAGAAAGTATAGTGCGCATGCTTACAGCTCATCTACATCTCATGAATATGAATTTTTGTAAAGCTTTACAAATATTATTTATTTTTCAATTTTTGAAGTAATAAAGAACCCTAGTGGTATTTTGAAAGTTTGTATCTTTCTAAATAAACAAAACGAATAGTCTGACGACAATTTTTTGGTTTAACAAAAAAATATTTTTTCGTAGACAATATGCCTTTAATATTGAAAATATAAAAACGCGATAGTAAATTTTGTGTTATGAAAATAAGTTATAGATATATTATTTCTATGTCACCCGTATGTTATTCATACATGTAAACTAAATAAAAAACATTTATTAATTTAATTTAATTTTTATTTAAACTATTAAATATCGTAATAATTTCCTTAAAACAAATTAATACATGTATTAAAAATGTATCGATAATAATAAACAATTGCATTATGGGTATGGGGAATATAGAATGGTAAATGGGGATGGGGATGGTAAATCGTGTATGGGGATGGGGACGCGAATGGTACATGGTGTATGGGGATGGGGATCGGGATGGTACATGGTGTATGGGGATGGAAATAGTATATGGTGTATGGGGATGGTAAATGGTGTGATGGTAAATGGGGAGAGAGGGAAGCTTTTACCATACAGGTACTGTATATCCATATTTCACTTTCTTAACCTTAGATTCGTTATGTAAAGGTCTTTAGCTCTTTAACGATATGTAACACATCTACCCTCACTTAAAATGTGGAATTGGTCACTTTGTGGTCAAGTCCTGACTGACCACTGACCAATACCATCCTAATAACCCCAGAATCTGCGTTTACACTTCTTATGCTATCTAACGATATACAACAACTCTATATTAGACCTAATTTAAGGATTGGTCACTTTGTGGTCAAGTCCTGACTGACCACTAACCAATACCATCCTAATAACCCCAGAATCTGCGTCTAGACTTCTTAGGCTATCTAACGATATACAACAACTCTATATTAGACTTAATTTAAGGATTGGTCACTTTGTGGTCAAGCCCCTAATGACCACTGACCAACACACAGTATATCATCAGAAAGCCTAAGAAGTCTAGACGCAGATTCTGGGGTTATTAGGATGGTATTGGTTAGTGGTCAGTCAGGACTTGACCACAAAGTGACCAATCCTTAAATTAGGTCTAATATAGAGTTGTTGTATATCGTTAGATAGCATAAGAAGTGTAAACGCAGATTCTGGGGTTATTAGGATGGTATTGGTCAGTGGTCAGTCAGGACTTGACCACAAAGTGACCAATTCCACATTTTAAGTGAGGGTAGATGTGTTACATATCGTTAAAGAGCTAAAGACCTTTACATAACGAATCTAAGGTTAAGAAAGTGAAATATGGATATAAGGAGTGACAGGTGGAGATTGAGTTAGTTTTACATTAGACACCGAAAAGAGAACATGGCTTATCAGTGCTCCGAATGCAATAGACGGTTTTCATGGCCGAGTGATGTTACACGACACGAGAAGGTGAAGCATGTAGACTCGAAAGAGAAAATGGCAACACAAACTAAGACTCGACACGTTGTACCACCGGGAGAACAATCCAAACGTCCAAAGAGTGCGGAACATAGACTTGAAAGTTTAGGAAAAGCAATATACAAGGAAGTAAGACACTTGACAAAGTTACAAGACTCAAAGAGAGAACAGATGGGAAAGTTAAAGAAGACACGGCGATCGATTAAGTCTGAGAAGACCAAGGATGTAAAGAACCTTAACATTGTAAAGGCCAAGAAGCCCATGAACCATAATGGAAAATCAGTAAAGCCTACAAAGAACTCAAGAAGAAGACTAGCAAAGTCCAAGGAAGTAAAGAACCTCAACGGTGTAAAGACCAAGAAACCCATGAACCACAAGCCTACAAAGACCTCAAGAGGAAGAAAGCCCAAGACAAACAAGGAACATCCAAAAGAAACCAACCAACCCATTAAAGAAGAAGCGATCGTTTAAAGACTACCTGAAGAAGAATGTTTTAACTCAATAAACCATCCGAACTAGTATACGCGTTTTCATTCTTCCCATGGAACAGCAAAATCCCTCTCCCCCCTAAACTACCTCTACTGGAGCAGCAATAGCAGCCATTTACCCTCCGCAGCAGCAGCAGCAGCAGCAGCAGCCCCAATATCCCCCAATACACCCCCCCCCATTTTACTCATTTTACCCCCAAAACACCCATTTTAGCCCCATTTTACTCATTTTCACCCCAAAACACCCATTTTAAGCCAATTTTCCCCCTTTAAAAATACCTATTGAAGCGTTTTCGACACAAAAATACAAGACAGAGATCTAAACGTTTGTCTTAAAAACGAAAATCGGTACATCAAATTCAAACAAAATCAAAATGCATTGACGAAAAACCTTCCACTTTAAAAAGAAACTCACAAAATCTTACCACAAAAGAAAATCTGTTGATGAAAAAACAACAAACTACAAAAACAAACTTACAAAATCTTACCGTTAAGAAAATCTGTTGAAGAAAAAACATCAAACTACGAAAACAAACTTACAAAATCTTTCCGGTAAGAAAATATGTTGACGAAAAATCAGCAAACATAAAAAATTTGAAGAACAAAAAAGCAATTCAATGAACTAAAACTTACAAAACGTAAAATCAAGTCCAAACCAGTTCTAACCGGTTTGATCCAGAAGTCACGTGACATGATCACGTGGTACAATCCATTATACAGGTAAACCATTTGAAATGAATTCATTTTAAGATTAGACACCAAAGAGTTCAGACGTGTTTTAACGAAGAGAAAAGGTATGACTCATACATATCCAACTTAACTTTGAAAGGCATACTACTAAAAGAGGAGGAAACAATAGACAATATATAATTTGAAAGGCATAGAATTTAAAAGAGAAGGAATCAATTGACGACATATAATTTTAAACGTATACAATTAAAAAAGAGGAAACAATAGACAACTTTATACTTACCTGTGTTATTTTTATTTCAGATGGCTAAGCATTTTACCTGCAACCAATGTGAAGCCAATTTTGAGAAGATGAGTCAGCTACATCGTCATAGACGATGGACCAACCACCGAGAGACTTACTCGTGTACGAGATGCACCAAGACTTTTACAAGGCGGGAGAATCTACAAGCTCACATGACCCGCCACCATATGGGTTACGAATGTACCCAATGCAACCAGGCCTTTGCCACCCAACGCCTTTTAGAGTTACATCAGCAAAGACATGGACAAAGAGGAGCAGGGCAACCGTTTCACATGGATGATCCGAAATCCTATTACACCATCAAACGGCAGGAGAAGAAAAGAATACTCAAGTTTGGAACTTCGAGAAATCATTATACCGTCACCTTTAAGGCATTTGAAGTCACGGACCTGCCTTCCATCATAAGAACACTACTTCGATTATTCGACTCCATCCTGCAAACTATTGGCGAAGATATGAAAGAACAGGACCTCGTTAAACTGACAATTGAAACCAACTCCCTCGACTTCCCGATTGCCCTTCCTATATTACAACTCAAGGACTTGACTACGGAACTACTATTAAAGGAAATAGAGAGAGTATTACAATCTCATGAGGAGTTTGTATTGGACGGAAGTTTAGCATTAGATGTCCTCCACGTATCCATTCCCGAAGGATCCGGGCGCAAAAGATGCAACTTCGTTGATCTCGACAGAATGCTTAAAGACAAACAAAGTTTCATCAGGATCCGAAACCGAGACGAGATCTGCTGTGCTAGAGCCATCGTTACAGCGAAAGCCAGGATCGATAAACACTCAAAGTGGGACACTATCCGCCAAGGACGGTACATTCAAGAATACTTGGCCGTACAACTGCACGAGAAAGCCAATGTACCCAAAGGCCCGTGCGGCATTGAAGAACTCAAACAATTCCAAGCTGTACTACCGGAATACCAAATCATCGTTTTCTCCAAAGACTACTTTAACGGCATCATCTACGAAGGCCCGGAAACCGAAAAGAAGATATACTTATACCACCATGACGACCATTACGATGTTATCACCACCGTAGCAGGTTTCAAGACCAGAGTCTATTACTGCGACAAGTGTAAAAAAGGGTATAACAACAAAGAAGAGCATGCATGCAGCAACCCATGCATCCTTTGTAAGAAGATACACGAACCTTGTGAAGACAGTTGGATCAACTGTAGCCAATGTGGTCGGAACTTTAGGGGAAAAGAGTGCTTCCAACTCCATTTGGAGCAAACAAAGAAGGGCAACTCAACATGTAAATGGTACTACAAGTGTAAAGACTGTGGCCACACTGTCAACATGGAGAAGAGGAAAACAGACCATGAGTGTGGCGAGATGTACTGTTCCACCTGTAAACAGTACTGCGATCCAAACCACCAGTGTTACATGATGCCTATAGTAATCAAAGAACCTCCCAAAGAGCAAACTTACATCTTCTTCGATTTCGAGTGTACACAAGACGACCTCATAGAGTGTGAAATGGGATACCAACCTGACACCGACGGAAGATGTTCACACTGTAAAGCCAGTACCTGTGGAGCTATGGAACATCGACCCAACTTATGCGTGGTTCAAAAAGTGTGCACCGTGTGCATGGAGGAGGAAGTGAATGCAGAGAGTACCTGCGAGAACTGTGGACAGAACCAACTGGTGTTTAGAGGACCCAATACCAACAACGACTTTTGCAACTGGCTATTTTCCGGAAACAACACGAACTCCACCGTAATTTGCCACAACTTTAAAGGCTACGACTCTTTCCCTGTCCTGCAATACCTATTTGACCAAGGAATCCAACCCAAGATCGTTCCCAACGGCGCCAAGAACATGTCTGTAACGATTCCAAGCTGCAGCATACGGATGATAGATTCCCTCAACTTCCTTCCCACGGCCTTAGCCAAACTTCCGAAAATGTTTGGATTCGAAGAACTCCACAAAGGATACTTCCCACATCTGTTTAACACAAAGGAAAACCAGAACGTTAGATTAGAAACTCTTCCAGACATCAATTACTACAATCCCGATGGAATGAAAGCGGAAGAACGGGAAACATTCATAAAATGGTACGAAGACCACAGGAACGACCCCTTTGACGTCCAAAAGGAACTCTTAAAGTACTGCATCACTGACGTAGACATCCTGAGAAAACCCTGTTTAACCTTTAGACAACTGTTCATGGACACTTTAGAGGGTACTCCAATCGACCCCTTCCAAAACAGTATCACCATTGCCTCTGCCTGCAACCTGGTCTTTCGATCCAAGTTTCTACGGTGGAATACTATTGGCCTCATCCCGGCGCAAGGCTATCGACCAGAACACAAGCACTCTATTAAAGCCATGAAATGGTTAAAATACGTATCCGCAATAAAAGACATACAGATTCAACATGCAGAGAACGAAGGAGAAAAACAGATCGGTCCCTACAGAGTAGACGGATACCACGATGGAACCGTGTACGAATTTCACGGCTGCTACTGGCACGGGTGTCCCAGATGTTACTCAAAAGAGACCATCAATACGGTCAATAACATGTCCATGTACGATCTACATCAACGGACCCTAGAAAAGAAGACCTATCTGCAACAAGAAGGGTACACCTACGTAGAGAAATGGGAATGTGACTTTGAGAGGGAGTTGAAAACTGATACAACCATGAGCGACTTTGTCAACTCCTTAGAGATGATCCCACCCTTAGAACCACGAGAAGCCTTTTATGGTGGACGAACAGAAGCCTTTACCTTGTACAAAGAGGCGGAAGAAAACAGTATCAACTACTATGACGTGACATCACTCTATCCATTTGTCAACAAGACCGGAAAAGTACCTAAAGGACATCCCGTTATCATCACCGAAAACTTTGGGGACATCCACGAGTACGAAGGATTGATGAAATGTAAAGTACTACCACCCAGAAACCTATACATTCCTGTTTTACCCAGCAAGATCAACAGCAAACTGATGTTCCCACTCTGTCGTACCTGTACGGAAACATACCAGCAGGAGGCTTGTAACCATACTGAAAAAGATAGGGCTATAACGGGAACTTGGGTAACAGATGAGTTGAAGAAGGCCTTGGAAAAGGGATATTCCATCTTAACCATCTACGAAGTATGGCATTTCGAAGAGGTAGAACAGTACGATCCCGGTACGAAGTCTGGAGGACTCTTCACTGACTACATCAATACATTCTTGAAAATGAAACAAGAAGCTAGTGGCTGGCCAGAGTGGTGCCAATCTGAGGAGGATAAACTACATTACATCAAGGATTACGAGGAAAAGGAAGGGATACAGTTAGACTTTAACAAGATAGAAAAGAACCCTGGCATCAGGTCATTGGCCAAATTGATGTTGAACAGTTTTTGGGGCAAGTTTGGACAAAGAAACAACATGCAACAGACCACCTACATTACAGAACAAAAGAAATACTTTGACCTGTTAACCAGCGATAAGATTGAAGTGACCGGCATCCAGTTTGTTAACGATGAAATGGTAGAACTAAGATGGAAATTTAAAGAAGACTTCATCGAAACCTCAAAGAAAACAAACGTCGTCATAGCAGCCTATACTACCGCCCAGGCCAGACTCAAACTGTATTCTTATCTGGAGAATTTGGGACCAAGAGCACTCTACTGTGACACAGACTCCATCATATTTACATCGAAAACAGGAGAATGGAGGCCTAAGATGGGAGATTACTTAGGGGATTTAACAGATGAAGTACCCGGAAATACTATTACGGAGTTTGTCACGGGAGGACCAAAGAACTATGCATACAAACTAGCCATTCCCGAGAAAGGAGGAAACAGAACTATGTGCAAAGTTCGTGGAATAACACTAAACTTCAAGAACGCATTAGACATCAACTACGACACCATCAAGGAGATGGTCACCATCAACAGAAGCGATATCAGGGCAGTGAGAGACGAATATAAGATCCAAAGAAGCAATCAAAAACTGTTAACTGTTTCACAAAAGAAAGACTATCGAATTGTATTTGACAAAAGAGTGATCATGAACGATTTAACCACCAGACCCTATGGATATTGAAATTGAAAGATAGAATGTAAATAAAACGTAGAATGTTAATAAAAGTTGTACCTGATTTTGAGTTTTTATTGAAAACTTAAAGGAAAGAGCTATCAATACAATAACAAAGACAAAAAAAAGAGCCCATAAAGGGCGAACCAAACAAAAAAAAAAAAAAACGAAAAGAACCAATTAGGAATAATCCATACAAGAGTATCACAACACAGGAGTCCATAAAGGGCGATACTAACAAAACAAATGATTAGGGTTAAGGCTAGGGTAAGAATTAGGGTTAGGGTTAGGGTTAGAGATTAGCGTTAGGGTAAAGATTAGGGTTAGGGTTAGGGTTAGAGATAAGGGTAAGGGTTAAAGGTTAGGGTAAGGGATTAGAGATTAGGTTTAGGATTAGGGTAAGGGTAAGATTTAGGGGACGAATAAAAATCAGGGGCGAAAAAAAGGGACGAATTAAAAAAGGGGGCGAAGGAAAAAGATTAATCGCTGTTCCGCATGACTGCACATGACTTTACTGATAGAGATCTGAGGCGACAGTTGTCGCCATGTGGTTTGACCTTTCGTCTATGGAAAATTAAAAGTACAAAGTGTTCTAGAGAGACCCGGTATACTACTGGCGCCCGTAGC
Source organism: Arcuatula senhousia (assembly GCA_963971305.1). NCBI lineage: Eukaryota > Metazoa > Mollusca > Bivalvia > Mytilida > Mytilidae > Arcuatula > Arcuatula senhousia. The sequence goes on along the minus strand of CAXARO010000033.1, from coordinate 2,871 downwards.
ACCAAAGATCGCGCGAGACCAAAAGAAAACTTTTTTGTATTTCACTTGTTTTTCCAAAAAAACGTAAGAAAAATGACGTTGTGACAAATGCACCCTTGCGCGCCGATATGTGTCGCAGACTCAAACTATAGGTCGTATGCATTAGAACTGGGTCTCTTTAAAAAGAAGACATGTTGCGCAAGAAAGTACACGTTAAGCGGCGCCCGTAGCACCAAAGATCGCGCGAGACCAAAAGAAAACTTTTTTGTATTTCACTTGTTTTTCCAAAAAAACGTAAGAAAAATGACGTCGTGACAAATGCACCCTTGCGCGCCGATATGTGTCGCAGACTCAAACTATAGGTCGTATGCATTAGAACTGGGTCTCTTTAAAAAGAAGACATGTTGCGCAAGAAAGTACAAGTTAAGCGGCGCCCGTAGCACCAAAGATCGCGCGAGACCAAAAGAAAACTTTTTTGTATTTCACTTGTTTTTCCAAAAAAACGTAAGAAAAATGACGTCGTGACAAATGCACCCTTGCGCGCCGATATGTGTCGCAGACTCAAACTATAGGTCGTATGCATTAGAACTGGGTCTCTTTAAAAAGAAGACATGTTGCGCAAGAAAACACGTTAAGCAGCGCCCGTAGCACCAAAGATCGCGCGAGACCAAAAGAAAACTTTTTTGTATTTCACTTGTTTTTCCAAAAAAACGTAAGAAAAATGACGTCGTGACAAATGCACCCTTGCGCGCCGATATGTGTCGCAGACTCAAACTATAGGTCGTATGCATTAGAACTGGGTCTCTTTAAAAAGAAGACATGTTGTGCAAGAAAGTACACGTTAAGCGGCGCCCGTAGCACCAAAGATCGCGCGAGACCAAAAGAAAACTTTTTTTGTATTTCACTTGTTTTTCCAAAAAAACGTAAGAAAAATGACGTCGTGACAAATGCACCCTTGCGCGCCGATATGTGTCGCAGACTCAAACTATAGGTCGTATGCATTAGAACTGGGTCTCTTTAAAAAGAAGACATGTTGCGCAAGAAAGTACACGTTAAGCGGCGCCCGTAGCACCAAAGATCGCGCGAGACCAAAAGAAAACTTTTTTGTATTTCACTTGTTTTTCCAAAAAAACGTAAGAAAAATGACGTCGTGACAAATGCACCCTTGCGCGCCGATATGTGTCGCAGACTCAAACTATAGGTCGTATGCATTAGAACTGGGTCTCTTTAAAAAGAAGACATGTTGCGCAAGAAAGTACACGTTAAGCGGCGCCCGTAGCACCAAAGATCGCGCGAGACCAAAAGAAAACTTTTTTGTATTTCACTTGTTTTTCCAAAAAAAACGTAAGAAAAATGACGTCGTGACAAATGCACCCTTGCGCGCCGATATGTGTCGCAGACTCAAACTATAGGTTGTATGCATTAGAACTGGGTCTCTTTAAAAAGAAGACATGTTGCGCAAGAAAGTACACGTTAAGCGGCGCCCGTAGCACCAAAGATCGCGCGAGACCAAAAGAAAACTTTTTTGTATTTCACTTGTTTTTCCAAAAAAACGTAAGAAAAATGACGTCGTGACAAATGCACCCTTGCGCGCCGATATGTGTCGCAGACTCAAACTATAGGTCGTATGCATTAGAACTGGGTCTCTTTAAAAAGAAGACATGTTGCGCAAGAAAGTACACGTTAAGCGGCGCCCGTAGCACCAAAGATCGCGCGAGACCAAAAGAAAACTTTTTTGTATTTCACTTGTTTTTCCAAAAAAACGTAAGAAAAATGACGTCGTGACAAATGCACCCTTGCGCGCCGATATGTGTCGCAGACTCAAACTATAGGTTGTATGCATTAGAACTGGGTCTCTTTAAAAAGAAGACATGTTGCGCAAGAAAGTACACGTTAAGCGGCGCCCGTAGCACCAAAGATCGCGCGAGACCAAAAGAAAACTTTTTTGTATTTCACTTGTTTTTCCAAAAAAACGTAAGAAAAATGACGTCGTGACAAATGCACCCTTGCGCGCCGATATGTGTCGCAGACTCAAACTATAGGTCGTATGCATTAGAACTGGGTCTCTTTAAAAAGAAGACATGTTGCGCAAGAAAGTACACGTTAAGCGGCGCCCGTAGCACCAAAGATCGCGCGAGACCAAAAGAAAACTTTTTTGTATTTCACTTGTTTTTCCAAAAAAACGTAAGAAAAATGACGTCGTGACAAATGCACCCTTGCGCGCCGATATGTGTCGCAGACTCAAACTATAGGTCGTATGCATTAGAACTGGGTCTCTTTAAAAAGAAGACATGTTGCGCAAGAAAGTACACGTTAAGCGGCGCCCGTAGCACCAAAGATCGCGCGAGACCAAAAGAAAACTTTTTTGTATTTCACTTGTTTTTCCAAAAAAACGTAAGAAAAATGACGTCGTGACAAATGCACCCTTGCGCGCCGATATGTGTCGCAGACTCAAACTATAGGTCGTATGCATTAGAACTGGGTCTCTTTAAAAAGAAGACATGTTGCGCAAGAAAGTACACGTTAAGCGGCGCCCGTAGCACCAAAGATCGCGCGAGACCAAAAGAAAACTTTTTTGTATTTCACTTGTTTTTCCAAAAAAACGTAAGAAAAATGACGTCGTGACAAATGCACCCTTGCGCGCCGATATGTGTCGCAGACTCAAACTATAGGTCGTATGCATTAGAACTGGGTCTCTTTAAAAAGAAGACATGTTGCGCAAGAAAGTACACGTTAAGCGGCGCCCGTAGCACCAAAGATCGCGCGAGACCAAAAGAAAACTTTTTTGTATTTCACTTGTTTTTCCAAAAAAACGTAAGAAAAATGACGTCGTGACAAATGCACCCTTGCGCGCCGATATGTGTCGCAGACTCAAACTATAGGTCGTATGCA